>ML825134.1:15632-29191 GCA_009831015.1 Picea engelmannii | reverse complement strand
AACTATAATGAACTCATGACATCAACAGACCATCCAATACTTGATTTTGAAATAAAATGACCCATAATAATTGAATGAATTTAGTTGATGTTTAATCATCCTTAGATTCAACCAAAATATATTCCCATGGGAAGTTTCCAAAATCACCTATTCCGATGGTTAAAAAATTACAACAGTCGTTCCCTTCGTGCGATTGTTGTTCCTTTGCGTATTGTTGTTGTTCATTTGAATGAAACAACTGATGTTCCCTTTGTGTGATTGTTGTTCATTTGATATCGTTGTTGTTCATTTGAACGAAACAACTATCATTCCCTTCGCGTGATTGTTGTTCCTTCATCTTGGGTCACGTTGTGCATTCTAAAAAGGAATAGATGTTGTTCCTTCTACGCTTTTTCCTCCTTATCATTTCTTTCCTTCATGTCATTAAAATGTTAGCCATTCCTTTCGAGTACGACTTTAATTAAGTGATTTTCATCAGCATTATTATCATCGCAACGATCTGTCATTATTTTGTGGACTATATTTCATACCTTATCAAAAAAAATTGGAATTAATTTCTTAAAAATATATTAAATCTTGTTCATAATCTGTAACCACCATAATTCGTTTCTTTTTCCTATATACATACAAATATACTTGAATGATAATTCACCTTCATATTATAATAAGGAGTCCTAAGAACACTGTTTATTTGGCATCCTTACACTTCTTTACGCCATCCCTTACTCTTAAGGAGTAGATGAGCCTCCCTTAATAGAGTCCTAACAATAATAATAATAATAATAATTAAAAAATAAAAAACAAAATAAATAAAAACAAAGTAAATATAAGTAATAAACTTTTTCCACAAAGAATAGGGGGTCTCATCATGAGCCAACCTACCACAATCATAGGATAATAACGTAAGTGACATTCCCACTATGGCTACCACACCAGGGCAATGGCCTTTGACATGTTTTTGGTCAAAGGACAAGGGGTCTCATCACGAGATGGCTTGTTCACTTAAGTTACAAACTAGGGAGTGGCATTATAATCATCTGGCTACCAAACCAAGATAGTGGTCTTGTCGGGAAAAGATGATTCAAATATTTATTAAGCATATAGGCTCATCTATGGGCTAAAAGGCAACCCTGTCGAGGCTATGGACGCCTGCTAGCAGCAGTGGCTTTGCCTTTGGTATGGACGTTTACCTTAAAAACACCATTTTTTTGTGTGTCTATAGATTTCCTTTAGTCAATAAACAAGGCTATCATTTCAGTTATATTCAATAACTTAGGAAGAATAACAACATTATGATCTGTGGAATATTTTTAAATGAACAAACTTAATTTATTTGGCTAATTTTTCCTTCAAACATTTTACAGCATAGGTACCAAAATTCGAATTTCCCATGAAAAAGGATTATTGTTATGCTTATTGTTAAAACATGATTTTTGAAAATCACACATGATTGATCTCCATTGGCGGTGACAGCATCATTATTACCTTTCACCAGCAATACCTGCACTCATTACTTTCACCTACGCTGACGGTCGAGGACGACCTCTACATTAATGAGGGGAGTGGATGCTTGGGACGTTTTCCAATAATATTGCAATGATTGTAATAAATGAAAACCCACATTTTTTATACACTCGACGTTCTCTGATATTTTTTATTTTTGGTAATATTTTTTCTTCCAGTTGGTCTAACCAAGTATCCAAGCAAGAATGATTGTCGTTCTCATTTTTTTCACAGAACGATGGGTGGTCAAAGTGTGTGCAGGGAACCAACATTACTAAAGGTAACTGAGTAGGCTAGAGAAATTCTACACCATCTGGGGTGGATGGAGTACTTCAACCGACTGCAAGGATATGATGCGAACATCACACTTGAATTCTTTCAGAATTTGTAGGGAGAAATCTCCATGGTTCGAGATATACAATTTCCAGTTACCCCGAAAATCGCCGCAGAGGTTACAGGTCTCCCTAACTCAGGCATTCAATGGACCGAAAGATATACAACACTCAAAGAAGCTATAGAATCCTTCATAGATCCCAGCGAGGAATTGGATAAAATGGAAAGGGACTTAACCCCAACACCCTCAGCGAACCATGGAAAGAACTAGCAGGGGTAATTCAAAGGTACATCACCTGTGATGGACGATATGATGTAATCTGACCACGCCACCTCAAAATGCTAGCGGCACTCAAACAACGACTAGTAATCAATCTACCATATTTTCTAAATGCTATATTACATGAGTTTTCTTTAAGAACAAAAAAATCCAAGGATCCTATTACTATCATCATCCACCATGGATTAGTTAAACTGATAGTAAATAAGGCCCTAAGTCAAACTCAATTAACCTGGAGTGATCTTGTTGAGACCAATAGACCTTTGCAATTGGAACAACCTGAATTATACCATGAAGACCCACCATGGGAAATTAAAGAAAGACATGAAGGGGATACCACTACCCAAATAGAAGTTCCACCTCCTCAACCCAAAGTTGAGGCTGACCCCATCCAAATTACAGAGGCTCAGACCTCACAAATAGAGGCTCATACCTCACAAACAGAGGCTCATACCTCACAAATAGGGGCACTAACAAGAAAGATAAAAAGAGCAATGACTGCTCCTAAAGCCCCCATTGAGAGAAAGAGGAGAAGCAGATGAATAGGAAACCCTGAAGAAACCCAGGACACAATAAAGCAACCCGAATAAATTCAGGACATTACAGAGCAGTCCTTACAAGAAAAAGTTCAGGAAGTTTTGCAGACAGAACAAACTTCACAAGGAAACAGTCAAGAAGACACCCAACCAGCATTGGAGCACATGAAAGAACAATTTTGAAAATCTATGAGGTAGAAATAGCTCAAGTTTTAAGGAGATTAGGGGCCTCAATTGACAGAGATAAACCAGGAGAATACCAAGAACAAGCCTCTCCTTCAAAACCTACTGAATATTTCCCTGAGATTGAAATGTCATTTCTAGAGGACACGACACAGGAAGAACCTCATCCCGAGGTAAGAAACCCTCTTGAACAAATAGATCACTTGGAAGGTGAAGAGGAACAACTATCTACCAACCAGAATGAAGAAAACATAATTCCATCATTGATAGGATAAAGGCAGAGCTTACACAAGCCCAACAAGCATTAGCTCAACCCAGAGAGGAGATGGTCACTATGTCTGAACATCAAAAGGTTGTTAAACAACTGAAGAACATATCAGTAGCATAAAGTGAGACTTATGATGAGCTCACCAGAACCCAAGGGAAGGTGAAGAAGGTGCAAAATCAGTTGGAAAAAGATTTAGAGAAAATCAAAGACATTTGTGAAGTCTACATTGATGCAATCAAATGTAGAGCTCCTACCACCAACTATACTTTATTTTTACTAGAACATTACCTATTGTTAAGGGTTAAATCCATCAGAGTAGGTAAACCAATTACATTCACCACTGTCCCTGACTTTGTTTCATGTTTCAAAGAGTAGGAGGAGAAGGTACAATACTTTTTGTGCAAGTTATACTTCCATAACTTCATATTCGAAAATGATAGAGAAGATGACCCTAGTCCCTTTATTGGGGACATACAATTTCAAGCATTCATGTCCTTTACTAAAAACCAAGTTAGGTGGGGCAAGGCTCACATAACCTTTATAAAGAGGGAAACTGGGTTAGTCCTTTGGGTCAAAGGAAAGCCCCCAAATTCCTTTCTAGCCATTATGCGACATAGAACCTTTATGAAAAGGGGGCGGGGGGGTGGGTAATAGAATCTTTAGCCCCCATCCATAGATAGGTTATCCATTCAGGCATCATATATTTTAGAGAACTCAAGGAAGAATCTCTTTTTGCTTATAAGGTAAGATGGGATGCATCCTCCAATGAAGTCAAAAGTAGGGAACCCTTTGAGTTCAAAAATTTCTTTGCAGCTACCTACAGAGTGGAAATGTATTCTAGATTGCTCCAGGAGGAAGGGCCTGCTTGGATTGGGTGCAGATATAATCCCCCTATCATTTGGTTTCCTCTAGAAATCTACCAGAGGGATTATCAAATTAATAAAAAGAGGGAAGGTGTTGCTTTTGTAGAAATCAAAAGAAGTAATCGGTTCAGGAGACCGAGTGAACGAACTTTTCCTCCTTACAACATCACTTCTTTACATGTAAGATCTCAGCTTGCATGAGGACATGCAAGGAGGTAAGTTGGGTGGTATGTTGGGCTATGAAAAAGGTACAAATATCCTCCTTATTCCCACAGTTCATGATATAATCTTGATTGACTTTTTTGTTAATTAGGAATAAATAGGGTAGAAAATGATTAATATGTCTTCTAGTGGTATTATTGAAGTTATATTAAATAGATTATAAAATATGATTGGAATTGTTTGATTCTGTTACAGATTTGGGTAAATATTGTCAAAACCGAAATAGCAACGAAGATCTTGAAGATACGCAAGCTATTGGAGGTTAAGGACTTTTGGCGCAAAGCAGTTTTGAAGATTATTGAGTTTCTATATTGTAACTTTATAATAGTAAACCAATCCTGAGGATCTCTTGATCCTAGGGATGGATTAATTTATTTAGATTATTGTATATATAGTGGGTATTAGATCCTGAAAGAATAATCTAAGAATTCTATCCAAGCATTCAGAACTCAGAATCACTCTGCGCAAGCAGTTTTTGTGAATGTTGTACCATCTATGAAATCAATAAAATATTTGAATGTTTTCACCATCTCTACATACTGAGTTTCTAGTAGCAGTGCTTCTGAGGACCAAGGGCCCAGTCTAAAGGAGCCACTATCTCAAATATGTAACTGTATCAGTTTTTTCTTTCTGTTTTATGATTCAATTCTCTTTTATAATAGTTAAGATGAATGCATGAGCGTGTTAACGATTTTATGTTGTTTGTTTACAAAAGGTAGACATTTATTTCAAGTATTATTGATTGTTCCAATTTCCATTACTATAGTTTACTGCTTGACAATTCCTCACATTTTCATATGCGTTGTTTCTTTTACTTAGATTCTCATTTGTTGTTCCTTTTAGTTAAAGTTACAATTGTTGTTCCTTTCCATTAAAGTTACATTTTTTGTTCCTTTTGATTAGATTACAATTGTTGTTTCTTTCCATAGATAGAGTAATTATCTATTTCGTTTCCAACAATTTGATTCATAGTTAATAGTTAAATTCTGCAAGTCTTTACTTAGATTCAATTACCACTTTTTAGTTAAATGAGTTCAATAGATTGGATAGTTCCTTTTCAATTGCATCATGTTAGTAATCAAATTTCAATTCTGTTAAGTAAGATCTTAGTTTCAGAATATTTAATGAACATTTGAGGAACATGATTGTGGATAAACTTAGGTTTTCTTTAACTACACAATTTTAACCTCTACGAGCTATCTGCATAGACTTTGGTAATATTATTGAGATAAAAGATGAATCGTCGAGTTGATAAATTAATGTTAAAATAAGTCTGTTTTCAGACATCTTTAGACCCCAACAATGATAACATTAGGATCCATGGGGGAGGGCATGTTCCCTGTGAGCTGCCAAGAACTCTTCTACAGTTTCAGTGCCTTAGCATTGGGTTGTGGAGTCTTTATTAAAACCAAAAAACAAATAGGAAAACAATATTTACAAACACAGGGGGAGCCACTCATGGCTCAAATAAAACACTTCTTCAAGAAATGTCCATTCACGGGGCCATTAAAAACTTCCTTGCCCTCCAAATCTTGCAACCTATAAGTATTATTTAAAAACACTTCATAGATTTTGAAGGGTCCAACCCATAAGGCTTCAAACTTGTTGTGCTTCCCTTTGTCCTGTGTGGGTGCGCCCCATTTTAGAACTAGATCTCCCAACTGGATATCTTCCTTTCTCTCCTTCCTGTCAAATGCTTGCTTGATCTTTTGCTGACGATCATGAACTATGTCCATCACCTACTCTCTAGTCTGTTGGACCTCCACCAGTTGATGAATCCTTCTAATCATATCATCAGGATCTCCTTGATAATCCTGAAAGAATTTTTCTACAGGTAAAGCCAGTTGAGAAGGGAAAATGGATTTTGTCCCATAAACAAGTTGGAAAGGGGTGGTGCCTATGGATCTTTTTGTTGTCACTCGATCAGCCCACAGAGAAAATTTTTTCTTTGAATCCCATGCCTTCTTATTGTCTTCCAATAGTCTTTTAATGAGCTTGATCAAGATTTTGTTAGAGGACTCTGCTAGTCCATTGCTTTGGGGATAATATGGAGTGGAGTGAATTAATGAAACCCCAAACTGCTCACAGAACTTTATCAATGTCCCATACTTGAAGGATGCAACATTATCAGTGATGATTCTACTAGGATAGCCAAACCTTGCCATAATATCTTCAAGAAAGCTAATGATCACTTTGTGTGAAGCACTCCTGTTGGGGATAGCTTCTATCCACTTGGTGAAATAATCTGTTGCAGTTAATATCCATCTGTGTTGACCACTCGAAGAAGGATAAATCTCCCCAATGAAGTCCAACCCCCATTGTTGAAAGGGTGTTGAAGCTTCTACATGCTTTAGTGGTAGAGATTTGATATGTTGCTTTCTTGTGAATCTTTGACATTTGATACATGCTCTGATATTTCTACAGATATCGATGAACAAAGTGGGCCAGTAGTATCCATCCTTGAGAATTTTTTAGGCTATGGTCTTCCAGAAATGGTGTCCCCCACATAGGTTTTCATGGAACTCAAATATAATCCTTTGGGTTTCCTATGGATATAGACATCTTAGAAGCACTCCAAGAGGTTCTTTCCAATACAAGACCTGGTCGATAAGACAATATATGATTTCCTTGAGATTCAAATCTATTGCCTTGATTTTTCCCATACCATCAGGGGGCCTTAACTCCTACAGGAAATGTATAATGTATTTATACCAAGCGCATTCTATTAATGGAGGGTTGTCTTGAGAACTGCCATCAGACAATTCAACCTGCTGATTTTTTGAGCAAATGTTGGTGAAGTTAACCCCCAGAGCCTTACAATTAGACTCAACCAACAGCTTGGCTAAACCCTAACCTTTAACTAATTCGGTGGGATTTATCTCAATATCCAACTCAAGGATTTTGGCAATCCACTTACTTCTTCTCCTGTCTATGTCAGGTTGAATGAGAATGTCCTTCATAGAGGCCAAAGGAACATATGCAATGATTTTTGAATGAAAAACATAGACTCTGAAAGCTTCAAGAGATTTCACCAGGACATAGGCTTGCTTCTCCATGATGTCATACCTGACCTCTGCATCTCTTAATTCCCTGCTGAAAAATGAAATAGGCTGCTCCAGCTCCTCTGCATTCTTCTGTAGTAAAACAATTGCCACTGTGTCAAATGAAGCAAAGGAGAAAATAAGAAAATATTTTGAGTAATCAGGATTGATAAGCGTGGGCACTTCAATCAATGCTTTCTTGATTTGTTCGAAAGAATTTCTGGACTCAATAGCCCATTTTACTTCATTTCCCTTCTTGAGCATGGTTGTTATGAGCTTCACCATTTCAGCAAAATTGGAAACAAACCTTCTCAGAAAGTTAATTTTGCCCAAAAAGACTAGAATTATTTCCTGGACCTTGGGAGTGATAAAGCTTGGATCGCTTCCACTGTTTTGGGGTCGATTCTGACCCCCTCTATTGACACTATGTGCCCTAGCAACTTTCCCTCCTTCATGGAAAACGAATATTTCTTGGGATTTAAGGAGAGACCAAACCATCTGCATTTTAAGAAGACTTTCCTTAGATGATAACGATGCTCTTTATCGGATCTGGAGAAGACTGTTATGTCATCCAAATAGATGACCACAAATTTGTCCTTTTCCTTAATGAAGGCTATGTCCATGGCTTGTTGGAACGTTTCTCCCGCGTTCATCAATCCAAAAGGAATTTTTTCATTCATGAAAGTGCGCCACAGAGTGATGAAGGATTCTTTTTCTATGTCTTTAGGCAGGACAGAGATATGATTGTAACCAGAAAAGACATCAATCATTGAAATTCTAGATGCACCTGTCACCCTTTGCAATATGTGTTCCATCTTGGGCAATGGGTAATTGTCCTTCCTAAAGCTCCTGTTTAGATTTATAAAATCGACACAAATCCTGATTTCTCCATTCTTTTTTCTCATTGGGAACAAGTTGGCCACCCACTCAGAATACCTCAGAGGTACAATGATCTGGGAATCCAACAACTTCTTCACCTCTCTTTCCATAATAGGCAACAGCATAGGGTTTATCTGTCTTAATTTCTGCCTAAATGGTTTAGCCTCTTCCTTCAATGGGATCTTATGCTCAATAATGTTGATATCACATGTCTTGAGATCTTCATAAGTCCAGGCAAACACATCAACAAATTCTCTTAATATCTCAATATACTCTACCCTCTTCTCACTTGACAAGCTACTTGACAACTTGACAAATTTTGGATCCTTTTCTGTGACAACATTACACTCAGCTACATCAGTGCCTTTGTTTGAGATTATGCCTTTTACTTCCACATCATTATTGTCAAATAGCCTTTCCAAAGGAACTAGTCCCTTTGGGATGTGATTGCTTGGTAACTGAACAATGTGATGGTCAGTGATTTTGTTGAGGAACACCTTGGCCTAAGATTCTATATTATAATCTGGATCTTGATCGATGTGCAATGCAAAAAACTCTTCAATGGTTTCTAGGAATTTTATGATCTCAAGATCATCCTCAAACACCTTCCAATGTTTGACATTGTCTTGTATGGAGGGCTTGTATTTCACTTCTATATCATACCTGAGCTTGGGTGGTAGAGGGACTCTGAAATTGCTTGTTGAATTTGCAAGAGAATCAACCAGAGTGTTTTCTCCTCTTGGAATAAATGATATGTTGAAAGCTAGGAAAAAACTGTCAATGAGGTCCCAAGCTTCATTTCTGTAACTCCTGAGCCGAAGGTGTTTGTCCTGATAAATATTTCTTATCTTCTAGATAATCAACTCAGCATCCCCAAACACTGCTATTTCTTTGACTCCCATATCCTCTGTAGCCATTAAAACCAAAGTAAGAGCTTCATACTCTACCACATTATTGGTAGCTTCAAATTCTAACTTGTATGATAGATGTATAGTTTCCAGAGTAGGGGAAACAAGAACTACCCCAGCCCCAACACCTTCTTTAGAAGAAGCTCCATCAAAGAAAATTTTCCATACAAAAGTAATCAAAAGGGGGCTTTCACAGAGAGTAATGGGCTTTCTGATTTCAAAAGGAGGCTCAGGGGAATCAGTGAGTTGCAACAAACTAGATCCTAAATCGATATCCAAGTCAAATATAGGATGATTGGTGGGGTCCATTTCATCATTGATAATGCAGGCCAACTGAGCTTCTCTGTACAATCTCCTATGCTCCCCTTTGAAAACTAGAATAATAGCATATGTGAGGTCCCTCTGTAATGTTCCCCCATGTCATTTTAACCAATACCTTGACAATAGCATATTGAACTTAGGGGGCACATCAACTGCCACAATTTCCATGACCACACTTTTCACAGGAAACTAAAACAAGGTCATGAACAAATCTTTGATAACCCTAGGACACTTCACCCTTCTTGAATTGAAAGAGTACAAATCATGGTAAGCCTTAGTGACTCCCAGCCCGAGTTCTTCCATGACAGTTTTGAGCATGAGATTATGAGATGCCCCAAAATCCATCAGACAGTTATGCAACACATTATCATGAATGTTCAGGGACATATAGAAGGCAGGGGGGGTGAATCATCTCTATATTCTACCATAGGGCCTAAGATGACTGTTGGATTTTCATATCGGAGGTTCACTGAGTCTGTGGAATGGCAGGAAGGCTCAGACTGCATTAGTTTAGAGAGGGGCCCTTTAAAATCTTCATGTTTGACTAGCTCTGAAATGGGCACAGGAATTCTAATTTTTTGAATTTCATGCTCAAATATAAAGGAGGAAGGAGGCTTCTGAGCTTGCCTTACCTCTGAGACAAGGTATTTGGCTATTGGCAAGAGATTATGATATTTCTTTTCCTTGCTACAATTCGTTACATATTTATCAGGTTGTTCTGCAATGAGGGGTCGATCAGGGGTGTCTGACTTCCCCTCTTTCTTCTTTGAGCCGAGGTTATACTTATTGGGACTACCATTATTATCTTTCTCCCCCCTACTTAGCTTATTTATTTGACTGTTCATGAGGAACTCCTCGTAGGCAGACTGATTTAAATGGGGAAAAGGGGAGGTGTCTCCAATATAATGAATTTCAGGGTCAAGCTCTTCATCTTCCCTCTCCTCCTCATGAATGAGGTTATTTTGGAGAGGGGTTTGAATCCTATGAACATCTCTATCTCTATTCCTTTGTTCCCTTGGCATAATTTGAGGGACATTTTTATTCGGCCTCATGAAATTTCCTCTGTTGTCAATATTTTGGGGATTTTTGTACACATGCTTCCCTTCTAATTCCAACCTTTCCATCCTAGCCGAAAGTTATTTAAGTATATTGGTTACTTCATCCATTTGAGGGGGGAGGGAAGAGGAACATGAAGTGGAGGCTTCATGTATCTGCTTGGGTATGCCCCTATCAGTCTTATTTCTGATTCGGTCAATAGAAAATATATTATACTCTACCTCTATATCCACATCTTACATATGATCCAGGGAAGTGGCTCTTCTTTCCCTCAACAGGAGGCAAAAATCAAGCTCAAAAGAACTGACATGAGTAATTTTGGTTGAAGCCTCTGTAGGATTTATCTCTGCAGGGATATTATTGTACATATTGTTGAACCTTTTGGAGAAGTCGGAGACATATTCTCCTTTTTTTCTCTTTAGGGACCCAAACTTTGTGATATAATACATGAAATCCTTTTTATCCCCCCATTGTCTTAAGAAGACACTATTCAAAGCCTCAATCTCGTCAATAG
The DNA here is from genome assembly GCA_009831015.1 of Picea engelmannii. Taxonomy (NCBI): domain Eukaryota; kingdom Viridiplantae; phylum Streptophyta; class Pinopsida; order Pinales; family Pinaceae; genus Picea; species Picea engelmannii. The sequence goes on along the minus strand of ML825134.1, from coordinate 18,284 downwards.
ATCCAGGAGGCAAGGCCCTAAACCATTTCCTAGCCTCGCCTTCAAGGCTATGAAAAAAAATCCCCATCCATACATCTGCATGCATGATGACATGATGATCTGTAAAACTGTAAAAGGGTTCAAGGTGTTCTTCTACGGTTATGTCTCCTTCGCCTGTGAACTTGGGAAATTGTTTAAGGTAGCCATCTGCTGGGAGGGAATTAAGAGGATGAGGCAAAACAAGGGGGACATACCTAGCTTCTATTATGGCCTCCATTCTAGTCACAGGGGAATTTCTCCTACCATAAGGACAATAGGTGGAGGAGAACTAGGAGGGGAAGGGGTTCAGACAAGGGAGATCAAAACTGAGCTTCGATGAGGATTTAGAGAAAAGGCTACAAGGTTTGAGGGAGCAGGAGCTTATTTGTGCACAGTAACAACAGTAATAGGAGGAGGGTTTGTAAATCCCAGAGTAGGGAAATATCCTAAGGCACTAGGTCTAAACCACAGTACAATTTCAGGGGAGAGAGGAGTGACAAGGATTTCTCCCTCTATTCCCAGATAAGGAGGGGAAAAATCAACAGGTACACTCCCAAAATTTAAAGTTCGAGAAACTCCAACAGAAGGTATGACAGGGGAATGAGAAGCAGTAAATGGAGTCTCAAAAGGAGGACATGGAAAATTATCAGAAATACCTGGTTCAAGAATCAACAGTAGAAGTTCCTTCTCAAGAAGCCTTTCCCTTCTTGATAATTTTCCCCAGGGTAGCTTCGGGTGTAGCTAGAGGCAGTTATGGATGAGACTGTGTATGTCTGCCTTTTGATTCCAACTGAGAAATGAGGTCGGACCAGTGGATTTGTCACAATGGAGTCGCCAGGTGCACAGTAGCAATATCAGATGTACTGAGTTATGATGCACCTTCAGAACCAACAATTTGTGTCGTTCAATCCCAGGGAAAATATTCAACTTCGTCCCCGACAACGGTGCCCGAAATGTTAGCACCAGAAGTCACTATTGGATTGCAGCAGGAGTAAGCATGGTACCCATCAGTTTATATGTCACGGGTTGTTTATGAAGGGTGACCGAATGGGGGTAAACTCATAAAAGTATCGTTTAACTCAGAAAATTGGGTTGGAAATATAGATCTAGGTGAGGTATTGATCTAACTTAGGCCAGTAAGTTTGTATAGTAGTCACTAGGTGGAGAAAAACAAGACAGGAATGAAGTATTCTCTAGACATCTAGTCTTCCAACAGGCTTTGGAGGAAAAGTCTCATATATGAGATCCTCTCAAACCTGAAAAAGTTCAAGAAACTTAAAACGTTGCAATAACCAATATAATCAAACCTACATTATATAGTCATCAAAACACTCGACTGGATCATCCATGCCTAGGCTTTAAGAGTCAAAGGAAAAGATTAAGGAAGAGGCTAGCCACCATTAAACAAGAATTCTTAAATATACTTCTATAACCAGAGAACCAGAGGCCTCGCTAAAAATTTACAATTGGGAGCTTAGCTCTACCATTGATGCTTACAAACATATCAAAAATGAGTATATATACTCAAATAAATTCACTCCCCTCACTGTAGGAGAGTCGTTGAGCTGCTTCATTCAAGGCTTTACGTGTGCATGGCCTTCTTGCAAACTGTGCACGCAACTTCTTGTCTGAAACTGGTTCAGACGGTATGGATTTCACAGGAAACCTATCCATCAAGGGTACCATGGGTTGACTTCTCTAGATCTTCCCCCACACCTTCCATTTATGGATTGAGCTGAGGTTTCAACCACATGCTCGATTTGCAATAACTACTTCTTCCATGGAGGGTGCTCGAAACTGAATACATAGGGAACGACTGCATGCCTCTCCCAAGGCTTGGAGGCTAGCCTCCTTTTCTTCAAGCTCCATTCTCAATATAGTCTAGGGCCATGACCCTACACCTATCTTCAAATGTATTTCAACGCTTTTCCTTTCGAGAGTTTACGTCTCCCATGAATTCGATATAGCGATGCCCGAAATCATGAAAAGATGGATGAGATCAATGGTCATCTTTGCTTTGAAATGGACAGCCATAATCTATTTTCCATTGAAAAACCTTGGCCCTCATCTTATTTGGCCCCACTTCATACAACCTTGAGGCCGTGACTGTGTCCAACACCAAAGGCGCTTCATGAATTTCACGTATCAACGATGGGAAGGAGTCACCCCCATGTTCCCTAGACTCCTGGTAGCCCAAAATCCAAAGCATTAGATCTAATGGCTCGGATCTTTCCCCGCTCAATGGTCCTGATTTTTTTAGGACTTCTTGTATCGGGCATCCCTAATTCACCTCTTCCCATTGTTCCAGTAGTCGAAACACCGAAACAATCAATCGACTATTGCTTGTCTCCATGGGATTAGATGGCCCAAATTAATTCTTACTTGACCTTTGGTCTCAGGACTCTGCCCTGACGTTAAACCTCGGGAAACTTCATATTCCCAAATTTACCAAAGATAGCCAATCTACATCGTTAATGGATCCTCGTCGTTGAAAATAGATCTTTTCCCGCTCGCTTTCTTTGTGTCATTGTTCAATCATTCTCGGAGCTGCAAATAGTGAAAATGGAGACTTGACTGACCAAACTTAGGCTTGAGAAGGAAAAGGTTCAGTGATGGAGGCAAAACAAAAAAAGC
>ML825134.1:0-15602 GCA_009831015.1 Picea engelmannii | reverse complement strand
GTGATCGTCCTTTGGAAGCGACGGAAGGAAACCAGGGTCGATCTCTCTGGCATACTGACAGGGAAGATTGGTCAATTGAAAAGGATGACTGTGAATGAAATAGAAAGACATGTTGGGATGGGCAAAAAAATCACGATCGGGTTGCCAGAAAAGGAGAAGACGAGCAAAATTATAGACACATGGAGGAAATATAGACCCCCAAGGTTTTAACAAGAATATGTGATAACACTATGAAAGGAAAAACCTACAATATCACAAGACACAACCACATGTTGATATAAGAAGGAAACAATTAGCAACACCTAGCTATGGATGGAAGTAAAATAAGTGAATGGAAAGAATCTACAAATAGAAAGTTAAATTATTGTCCTAAAACATAAAAATTAGTAAGAAGGAAAATATGAAATGACATGTGGAAAGAAAAAGGACCTAATACTAATACCCCCAAAAAACCCAAAATTATTGGGACTAAGTTCCCTACTGGAAAAAATAATTCAATTGTTCCCCATTAACTAGCATCCCCACATGATCACCATCCATATCAACCAAATGAAAGGTCTTGGGTCCCACCATAGCATTAATACGGTATGGTGACAACCAAAGGCTATCAAAATTGTCGTGGTCACTTGATTTTTCATTCTTCTTGTCCCAAAACAAGACTATGTCTCCAACCTGGAATGGTTTTCCCTTTTCTCTATGGTCAAATAACCTCTTAACATGTTCTTTATAATTCATAAAGTGTGTGTATGTCACAATCCTATCTTCCTCTAGTTGCACCAACTCATGAATGTGATTTTGGAAAGCTTCCTTGTTGATGGAAAATTGTCCCATTAGCTTGTATACTGACAATCTCAAGTTAATCAGAAATATAACATTCAAACCATAAACCAACTCAAAAGGGATATTAATAGTATCTCGTTTCTTTTAATCTATTCCACCCACAATGCATATTTGAGACAATTTCCCCAAGCTCTCTCGTTATCTCTAACTATATGCGTGATTATTCTGATAAGGTTTTTGTTGCTAAACTCAACTAAATCATTACCCTATGGATAATAGTTAGTTGAATGGGAAAAAGTGATTCCATATTAGGAACAAAAGGAAATCAACTCAACGATCTTAAAATACTAGCATTGTCAATCATAATCTTATGTGTAAATCCAAACCTGGTGAGGATATTATCTTCCAAGAAATTGATAATGACAGCACTAGAAGATGTCTTCAATGAAACTACTCCCACCCATCGGGTTAAATAATTTGTAGCTACCAAAATCCACATGTTCTCAACACTAGAACTCTTTAATAATTGTCCATTGAAATCAAGACCCCATTGCTGGAAAGGGGCCTCTACTATAACCAGATCTAAAGGAAAAACATGGATCTTTCACTTCCCTTCAAATTGCTAACATGCCTCACATGCTCAGTCATAAGTATGCACATCTCTGAATAATGTAAGCCAATAATATCTCACACACATGATCTTTTGTGCAGTGGTTCGAGCAGAGAAATTTCCACCAAACACTCCCAAATGAACATCTCTCAATATATCCTCGGACTCATCACATTCCATACAATGAAAAATGACTCCCTCTAGGTTCCTTCATCTTAAAGTGCCCTGCCAAAAACAATACTTAACAGTAGGAAGTTGCAAATATCTCCTCTATGTCTTGGTGTAGTTAGGAGGACATATAAATTAGTCAAATAAATAATGAAATTATTGTACCAATCATAATTCTTGAAAGGATCAGACAGAATATTTACTGTGGACTTACCAGTGGATCTTGTACCACCTCCAAAAAAAAATCCTCCATTAGCTTAGACAATCCTTGGCCTCTAACCAACTTGGTAGGCCTCACCTCAAGGTCATATTCTTGGATCTTTGTGATCCAGCTTCCCCCGGTTCCATTACATTCCTTTTGCATCAAAATATCCTTAACCATGGGATGGGGGACATAAGAAATGATCCAAGTATTCCAAAAATAGGGCCTGAAGTGGGCCAACCCCTTCACAAGTGCATAAGCCTACTTTTCCATCAATTTTTAGTTCATTTCTAATCCTTAAAAATCCTTTCTCATGAAAGCTACCAATCACTCCATTCCTTCATCATTCTTTTACAAAATCATAATAACCATAGTAGAGTCGAATGCAAAAGAAAAGACTTGAAACTCTTTTTGATAATTTGGAATAACAAGAATGGGTGAGTGACACAAAGCCCATTTAATATCATCAAAATCCCTCTTGGATTCATCACTTCATTTTATATCATTTCCCTTTTTTCAACATGTCTCAAATAGGCTTGATGATCTCCTTGAAGCTGTGAATGAATTGCCTCATGAAGTTGATCCTGTCAAAAAAGGACTGAATGGATTTCTTGCTTACTGGAAGAGAGACCTCTTGAATTCCTTTGAACCTTTCAGAATCTATTCTCACACCATATTTTGAAACTATATTCCCAATCAACTTTCCTTCAAAGACCCCAAGAATTGACTTCTTTGGGTTCAGTGATATGCCAAGAGATCCCCACCTATCAAAGTTTTTCCGTAAGTGAGTAATATTATCATCTCTATTCTTGGAAAACACATTTATATCATCTTAGTACAACTATGAACTTAAAAAGGTAATCAAAGAAATAAATGTCCATAGCATGCTAAAAAGTGGCTCCAACATTCATTAACCCAAATGGCATGTGAATGTAATAATAAGTGTTGCCATGTTTACAGGCATAATGCGCTTGTCATTGATGGCAAGAACAACAACGAAGATGGTATGTTTATAGGCAAGGAAAGCAACAATGATGGAAAACAGGGAAGGAATAAGTTCAGGAGGAAGAGAGAATAGTATGCAGATATCAAATCTCAAAAGATATATCGCTTTGTGCTCTCCATAAGTGAAGTTGAGGTCCAAGAGAAGGACTTGTAGGAGGATAAAAGGTCAAGACATTTGAACACTTGGAAAACCTTCTAAGTTAGAGAGATCAGAAAGCTCAGGAGGAAGAGCGACAGTGATTATCGGATCAATGTCCAGACAACAGGAGTGCATAGAGGAGGAGATTAGACCTCAGCCTCTGAATCAGAGCGTTATGAGATCCAGACCGTTGGATCATGGCTTTGGGTCGTTGATCTGGAGCAAGTTTTGAAAAATTGGGAGTCAGGAGAAGGGAGGTAAGTAGTCCTCCAACTTCGCGAAACATGAAATCCCAATAAGATCTGGATCGTTGGATCACAAAGGGTTGTGGGCCGTTGATCTAGAGTATTTTCGGATATTGGGAGTTGGAAGAGTAAGGGTTCACACATGTTAAAACACTCGACACGCGAAGTCATGATTTGATCACAACCATCAATCAAAGGGAGAACGAGGACCATTGATTCAAGAAGGACACATGGTAGACTACGTTAGAAAGGACACGTGGTGTAATCAAACAATGACAAGTGTCAAGTTGATTTGGCATTTCAGGTACGTGTAAATCACAAATTCGAGTGACATGTGGTAGTTGCTTGCCTCGTGACACGTCATCGAGTGACACAATATTTACATCACTCCGAGAGTTTTTCTTCAGGATTTTTACCATCAGTACTCGCCCAAAGACCCGAAGTCCCGAAGGTCGAAGTCCCGAAGTGGAGGATAGTTGTTGGATTAAAGAGGACATGCGTCAGTAGATTGTCATCTCTAGGAAAAGCGAAGGAGAAAGGTTTGATATTGTTGAAGTGTAGAAGTCCCAAAGTGAGTGAGGATTGTTGATCCGAGAGGGACACACATTGTTGGATCATGGACTCCGGGTGAAATGCTCCGAGAGAAAATGAGAACTTGAGAATTGAAACTCTCGGATCATGGATTGCGAAATCGATATCGTCCATTGGTTTGGAGGGACACATGTCATATGATCGTTGAGACCAAGGATTGTGCATGGAAAAAGGAAAGAAAGAAAATTCATCAATTGAAGAGGACAGATGTCAGCAGATCTTCCATTCCAGAAGATATCCAATCAACAACAACAGGGTTTGAGAGTTGAATCTCCTGGAGCTCGGATCACGAAGGAAACCTCAGTCGTTGATGGAGGAAGGAGAGATCTGGTCCATGGACTTGAGAGGATAGATCTGAACCGTCCATTCAATAGAACCATCAAAATCATGATATTGACTGTCGTGGTCCATTGTAGGGCCAAAACATACTCGGGCCTTAATTTTTTCGTAAGCAAGCCGCAATTGAAACCATGATTTTGGAGAAAGGATGCATGGAAGCCTGTAGTGAATTGCAAGGATAAAATAAGGTTGCCCTCAAACCGTCTATGGACACATGTTGGCCCTTGACTAGGTTTTGAGGAACACTTGGTCATATTTGACCATTTTTGGGACTTTGACAGCTTGTCAAAGATGGAGCGCAACGCAAAGTGGAAATCGTGGAAGCTAGACCCCTTTTTGGGTCCTTTTTGGGTTTTGGGGGATAATGTATTGGGAAAGGGATGTCGGCCCGTGGGTTTACCCACGCTTAGGCCCACTTTTGTATGTATATATAGATGTGTAGTCCATATAGATAAGTAGTGGATGATATATCTATGTGATGTAGGCTAAGTGCCAAGAGTTGAATCTGTGTGATCAAAGATTTGTGTATTTTTTGTAAGACTTGCAGAGTCGAGGGAAAGTCCCTGTGAGAAACTGTAGAAGGCTTTATGTTGCAGTGCAAGGAAGAAGGATCTAGCGAGCTACGTAGATCCTCTGTTCTGTGTGGAGTAAAGTCTTTTAGGCTCTGTGTTGTAACCTAGTTCACTGAAGCTAATAAAGAAGACTTTGTGGGCGTAGCCCTAGGGTGGGGGTGAACCACGGTAAATCTGTGTGTTGTGCTCTGTGCCTCGACTTGATGTGTTTGTCTCTTCATTTTCTAAGTGATTTGATGTGTTTAGATAGATCTATTTATTCTTTGTGCTTATGATATATGAATGAATGTTAGATCTGGTATGTAATATTCTTAGTGTTTGATCTGTCGAGTCTAATCTATCTTGTTGCGACTAAGTGTTGGATTATCTTAAGATCAAGTACATACTGCGATGCTTTGTGCTATCTGCGAAGTATCATAAGGTTTTAATATTGATGAATAATATATGCTAGGTGATTTCTTAGTGTTATAACCATAGATCTGTGTCCCAGCTATGGTTGCAGACACCTGAGTCTTGCAACCACCCCTGCCTCTACCTCGGGTGAGACTTCATCTGCTTCGTAGGTGTTCCCAGAAGGGCCGGTAGTTAGGGTTTTGTTGGTGCATTGTTGTAGCATTGAACCCTAGGTCTATACCTGTGCCAACAAATGGTTCCATTTTCGAGACTTGAAATTATGATTGCTGGGAACTGAGCAAAAGAAGCTTTGTGCAAAGATTCATCCTGAAATTGTGTGCATGGATCTATGCCCTAGTGCGCAGTGATCCACTTGATTTGAAAAGATCTGTGTTGAATAAGGAAGGACAGATCTGAAGGAAAGAAGTCAGATCTACAAGAAAAGAGGTTGATACTGAAGAAAAGAAGTAAGATCTGTAAGCTCTGTGCTCTGATAAAGGTAAGAATAGTCAAAAGTTCATAGATTTGGAATCTTTGTGCCCTGTAGAAGTAAGATAAGTGATTTTTTATTTTTTTTTGTTTCTAGAGCATGGATTTAGGTATGCTTGATAGATTTGGTCCTAGATTGAAAACTAGGGCATTGTTAGATGAAAGAACGTTTGATATGAATAGATCTGATAAGTATAATGATAGATATGTTATACCTATGCATAGAAAGAATTTTTGGACTAACCAATGGATGCAAGATCCTAGAAAGAAATTTTTGCAGGATATCCATTATGATCTTAGCGCGTAGTATAAGAAGAGTTGGGGATCATTGAGGATAAAGAGATGATTAACTCTTTGTTATAGTTGCAGAAGACCAGGACATATTGCTAAGGAATTCCCTAGGAGAAACCCTAGTTGCCTCTATTGTAAGGCTATGGACCATGAAGTACTGGATTTCCCTATAATGATTGCTAGACTTGAAAAGATGAATATGGAGCAAGAAAACTCTAAAGGAGATCAAGAGACTAAGATTATAGAAGAACCCCAGAAAGAATCAAATATTATGTTACTAAAAATGAAAGAAACCCTGGATGAACATAAAGATGTCAGTTTGTCAAATATATTCAAAGAAAAGGAGAAAATCGAAGTAAGAATAGGAGACTTCGACATTGACTATGATCTAGATGAGGGAACACAGATGAACATTATGACAGAAAGTACTTGGGAAACCCTAGGAAGGCTTTCTATGGTTCCTTCCCTAGGAAAAATAGGGTTGTTTAAAGGAAAAATGGTAACCCTATGTGGCAGGATTACCCAGATAGCTATGAGTACCCATGGAGCTTCAACAGAAAAAGAATTTGAAGTTATTAAATTTATTGAGGACCATGGCCCATTTCCATCTTTGTTAGGCAAGATCTAGATTGAAAAAGACCAGATCCGGAGAAAAGAAGAAAAGGAAGCCCTAGAATAGAAGACACAAGAACTCATGGAATTTATGACTAGAAGAATCACCTACTTGATGGAAGAACAAGAGAACATATCTAAGCTATTGAACACCAGGGACTTGGATGTCGAGGCTATAAGAGCATTAGAGGAACCAAAGAAGACCGAAATACTGAATCCATACAATGAAGGAGTATTACCCTTAGATCTGAAGAAAGAATCTCAGCATCGTGAAGTGACTATGTCGAGAGAAGATAAGAATCAAAATGGAAAAAGAACGATCGAGATGAAGCTCACTGGGAAGAAGGATAGGATAATAAGTAACAAGAGAGCCAAGATCGAAAAGTTACAAAATATTCCAGAGGAAACCTTGCAGAAGGAAAAATCACAGGAATTGAGCTTCAGCGAAAAATTAGAACAACGACATATGGCACTTCATCGTGGTGAAGCAATATAGTCGTTGGACCGATATACCCATTCGACTTCCACCCCAAATGGATAGAAAATCATTAAAAGATCACCACCAGACCATTGGACCACACCATAATGGATGGATCAACGTTCATGGAAGCTTCATACCCATTGCAAGCAGACCATTGATGAATTTCCTATTTAGCTCATCGCTCCGTGCCCAAAGAACATTTTTTCCAACTGAAGAATCGAAGCCCGCAGAACTAGTGATTGTCTACAGTGATCATTGCAAGAATATTGTTCATCCTAGTGCAGTATTTTGAGATCATCGTGACCCTGATTATCTTTTCCGAGTGCGTATGTCCGATGAGCTCACCGCACTTGAGGAATCCGTCACAGAGGTCCTTCTCGATTTAATGACTGAGAGATCCATGTCTGAAAGAAGAATGTCCACCAGAATCCAAGCATCATCGACGGGAGGAGTGAAAGCCTTCCCATCGACTGCTCGAGTAGGAACATCTTGAGCTGACATAGAAAGAATAACTAAGAATAAGGACGACATAGCCAATGCGAAGTTAGTGCCATCCATCCTACCAGCTTACATACCCCCTCTGAGCGGTGAGATTAACAGGCACTGTGTCCCTAGATACTTTGAATATACCCTAGTCACTGCATATCTATCGAAAGGATTATGCGTCTACCGCACGGATCAAGACAAGGTTACAGCGTTGAAGTTTTGCGACTTCAACCTGGGGGACCGTAAATTTTACAACATTCTCACCCCATATAAGTACTTGATGAGAACTAAGGGAAAGAATTCAAAGCTCATCCCTCAACAATGAACGATGAACCTTGTGAAGTCTACTTTTCTCAACCTTATGAAAACACCGCACTTTGGCAGACACCAGGAGGTGAATGCTTGTGTAAAATTGTTGCTAGAAAGTTACCACAGAGGATACATGTTGTTAGATTGTCACATAAATGTTGATCCAACACTAATCAATAGGATCACTAGGCTTAGCATGCAGGGCCCTGATCCCCATGAGTACTATCCTGGAAAGACCGTAGACCACGCTCTTTCATAGAAGATCAAAGAAGCCTATGGAGATGTTGAGAAAGGTGCGAGAAGCTACAAGGTAGATTCTATTGAAAGTGGTGCAGTACACCTCACATGCCAACTGATCGCAGGGAAGTTGGTACACAAGAATCGACCAACACAAGTATCTGGCTTTGTAGTTGACCTCACACGAAAGTGCGCCAAGGGACTACAGATGAACTAGGTGAAGTACCTGGTGAATCAACTGGAGATTGACTGTAGAGAAGCCCAGGATCAAGGGCATGAATTCCATTTCAGATGGCTCCTGATACTGATTGCTTTTGTTGCATGGGAGATACCGGAAGGCACAACCTTCTCAGACCTTGACCCCTTTGAGCCACTAGCCATGAAGTTCAGTACATTATGGTACTCGAATGACATGAGAAAGCAATGGAAATCGAATGTCATTTTCCATGCATACTATAACCAATTGAAAGAGGCCATAAGGAGTGAACCTTGCATAAACGCGAACACTTTACAGAGATTCTGACCTTTGATAAAGTTTATCATGGACCGCCACTTTATATACCTAACCCCATGCGTTGATGAGCACTAGGAACAACTTCAATCATATTATAAGATGACAGAAGAAGACTTGGAAGAGATCACTAAGGAATGGTCGGTGGACCTCCTTGTTTCAGTAGACCCTGCATAAATGTCTAACATCAATAGCCCTGGAACTGCGTAAGATACACCTAGGCCCAGTAAAACAAAGAAAGCAAAGATGACAAAGAAGATTTAAGAAGCCCAGGATGTTGACAACCTATCTGTAAGGATGGCTTCCATTACACCATATGAAGAAGGTGATGATGAAGAAGGTACAAAACTTGAACAACACAAAGTCGAAGTACCACTGCCTAAGGATGAAGAAGACTCATCGAAGAAAAGGAAGGTCTCACCTCTGAAATCTTCCTCTAGAAAGAAACCAAGAACCCCTGTAACCAAGATGCGAAATTCCCTCACATTGGATGACTTCAATTTCATTGTTGTAGTGGTCAATGATGCTTCAAAGGAAATCATAGAGAAGTAGGAGGCAAAGCAAGAACAAATATATAGCCAAATTGAGATCGCGCTCCAGGGAATACAACAAGCACTCCAGTCTAGTCGAGAAATCTCTACTGCACCTCTACCAGAAGGAACAATAGAAGTGGGAGATGAAGAAGTTCAGCTCCAAAACATTGCCGATACAGTTGAAGTACACCTTCGACATGCTCAGGAAGAAAAAGCGCAGGCCACCCAAGCCCTAAAGAAAGAACGGGAGGAAATTATTGAACAACTCAAAGCCGCGCAACAAGAGAAGAATGTTCTCCAAGCAAAATTTGAAGAAGACAGAGTGAAAATCCAAAAAGAGAAAGAGCAGATGCTCGCAAAGCAGATAGGAATTGAATAAGCAGTCAACAAATCATTTCTCTCTGTGGTCAGCTTAGGGCAGAAGGCCGAAGAGCCCATAGAGCGCCAAGTGACAAAGATGGTTGAAGTTATTCAGCAACTTCAACAAAGGGTTGTGGAATTAGAGCTTCAGACCATACCATCGACTCCATAAGACGTGCATGACCAACGAGAATTGAATTCTCATAATGTAGTCAAGAGGATTAAAACACTTGTTGAAGAATGTAAACAGTTAAGTAGCAGACGTGCACAGATATATGAACAACTATCTGAAGACCCAGAATTGAAGAAATTGGAGTCCCAACTCTAGGAATCAAAGCAGCACGCAAATACAGTACAGGCACAACTCAAGCTCCTATCACCTATCGAGAGGATGAAGATATCCTAGGAATAGCACACTGCCCAACAACTCCTTCTTACCACGCAGAACAGAGTGATGGAAGTCACCCAGAAACTCCAGTCGAGCCAGGAGGCGACCTACCTACTGTTTGAAGAAATTGAAGGCCAAGGAACACTACTAGAACAAGTAGTTGTTACAGTCGAGCAACAACTGGAAGGACCTACCAGCGAAGTGGTTGTTCAGGAATTCACCGAGAAAGAAGCAGTAGCACAGAGACAAGTCGAAGTAGCTCGAGCCAAGCTCGAGACCTTTGAGGAAAACTTACCCAAACCTAAGTGACTCGGGATGAGTCATAGGTGAGTGTTGGGGGCGTGTTGGCCCTTGACCAATTTTTTAGGAACACTTGGTCATATTTGACCATTTTTGGGACTTCGACAACTTGTCAAAGATGGAGCGCAATGCGAAGTGTAAATCGTGGAAGCTAGACCCCTTTTTGGGTTTTGGGGGATAATGTAATGGGAAAGGGATGTCGGCCCGTGGGTTTACCCATTCTTAGGCCCACTTTTGTATGTATATATAGATGTCTAAGCCATATAGAGAAGTAGTGGATGATATATCTATGTGATGTAGGCTAATTTCCAAGAGTTGAATCTGTGTGATCAAGGCTTTGTGCATTTTGTGTAAGACTTGCAGAGCCGAGGGCAAGTCCCTGTGTGAGACTGTAGAAGGCTTTGTGTTGCAGTGCAAGGAATAAGGATCTAGCGAGCTGCACAGATCTTCTGTCCTGTGTCGATTAAGGGTTTTGAGGCTCTGTGTTGTAACCTAATTCACTGAAGCTAATAAAGTATAAGACTTTGTGGATGTAGCCCCAGGGTGGGGGTGAACTACAGTAAATCTGTGTGTTGTTCTTTGTGCCTCGACCTGATGTGTTTGTCTCTTTCTTTTCTAAGTAATTTGATGTGTTTAGATAGATATATGAGATATGAATGAATGTTATATCTAGTATGTAAGATGCTTAGTGCTTGATCTGTCGAATCTAATCTATCTTGTTGCGGCTAAGTGCTGAATTATCTTAAGATCTAAGTACATACTGCGATGCTCTGTGCTATTTTTGAAGTATCATAAGGTTTGAATATTGATGAATAATATATGCTAGGTGTTTTCTTAGTGTTATAATCACAAATATGTGTCCCAGCTAAGTTTGTAGACACATGAGTCTTGCAACCACCCCTGCCTCTACCTCGAGTGAGACTTCATCTACTTCATAGGTGTTGTCGGAAGGGCTAGTAGTTAGGGTTTTTTTGGTGCATTGTTGTAGCATTGAACCCTGGGTTTGCCCCTGTGTCAACAACACACCTTCAATCATGTGGTCATGTGAAGTTCATAGCCCAAGGTCATATCATGAAAAAGGAGCTAGCACTCACTAAATGGATCTTGGGAAGCACCTTTTGAATAGGCGTTTGGTCATTGCCAGAGGTCACGTGAAGGAAGGGGATTAGAAGCCAAAGAATCCATAATTGACAGGTTGTAACTGCCAGAATGAAGTGACTGGATTGTCCAGAGAACTCAAGGAGCTAGAGGGTGATCGCCAGAGAAGCTGAAGAGTCTCAAGGTAACTGCCAGTGGAATGAAGACTCATCATAGAGACAACTGACAGATTGAAAAGTGTTGAAATCTATTACTACAACAGAGAGGATAAGCTCAACTATGATAGAGTAGATGAAGAGTCACACTGCCAGAGAAGGAAAATAATATCATCATAATGCCCAGTGATGATGAACACATGGAGCTAACCGCCAGGGAAGATGAAGAGTTTCCATGATGATCAAGAGATGACTCGACGTGACAAAAGAATGCAGAACAAAGAAGTGAAGTGATTTTGTTGTGGAGCTATACAAGAGTGAGGAAGAGTTGTAGTGAACGACCTGTAGGGAAGAACAATGATGATGTAAAGAGAATGTAGTGGCATAGCGCATGATGTATGCAGTTGGTGCACAGATAATATTAAAATGCAAAACAAAGAAGAGAGTTTGTGTTGTTGTTAAGTGTGATTCATGCGGGTAGAATCATGTTGTGTGCAGGCACTGAAGTGCAGAAGAAGAAAGGAAAAAAAATGCATATCTGAGTGAAGAACAAAAAGTGTAGTAGACATGAGGAGAGAGACACTGATGCAGAAAGAGTAGAGAAGTGTAGCAGAATAGTGATGAGACTGGTAAGCCATAGATAAATGTTGTGTCACTGTGATAAAGTTGTAAGAGGAAAAGATTTATAGTTCAGTGTGGTTGGGAGGTTCTAGGGAGGATTGGTGTCCTCAGAGTTTCGAGTAGGTGCTTGAACATAGGGAGTTGTAGATTCCATTTGGTTGCATCCAGAAAACTAGGGTGGAAGGGTGGTGAAAGGGAGAACTATTGTTCTCTATTGTACAGGTTGGTGCATGTGTGACTAGAAGTTGGTGCTTTTATCCAGTTGGTGTTGGAACACTTAGGGAGTTGGTTCTTCCTTCTAGTGGGTGCTATAAAATCTAGGGAGTTATTGATTCCCTATAGTAGGTGCTAGAGAAACCAGAGAGTTGGTTCTCTCAACAAGTTGCATCTTGCAGAACAGAGGTGGTAGCCTCACAATGAGTTGGTTCTCATAATAATGATAATGTACATAAAATAAAGATTACTTATCATATTAATAAGAAGAGGTTTTCCCTTTATGGATTTCCTCAGGAAATATATGTCTCTGTGTATTTCATGTGTGTGATTGATGTTTAATATTCTATTTCTTACTTCCCTGCATCATTGTGATCGTCATTGAGTGTTATGTGAATATTTTAAAATGGGAATAATTGTTTAAGCACAGTAACAACTGATTCACCTCCCCTCTCAGTTGTACAACAATTGGTATCATAGCAAGTTCCTTTTATTTAAAGGTAGATTAGTAATCTTAAACATGTCAATTCACGAAGGAACTTCAACCAATAAGGCCCCTTTGTTCAATGGAACAAAATTTCCTTCTGGAAAGTTAGGATGAGAACCTACATAATGGATTTAGGTGCAGATGTCTGGGATGTGGTAGAGACTGGTTATGTAAAGCCAGTTGTATTAGTTAATAAGGATGACAAGTTAGAATTCAGCTTCAATGTTAAGGCTATGAGTGATATTCTGAGTGGGCTTGCAGAAGTATAATTTGTAAAGGTTATGCACTTAGAAACTTCCAAATAAATGTGGGACAAACTCATTAGCAGTTATGAAGGTAATGAGAAGGTAAAGGATGCCAAGCTTCAAACCTACATATTACAGTTTGAACAACTAAATATGAAAGAATATCAAACTATCGGGAAGTACTTTCTGTGAATTGAAGAACCAGTGAATTCCATGAAGAGTCTTGGTGAGAAGTTTGAAGACGTAGTTTTAGTCTAGAAGATTTTAAGATCCTTGCCAGATAGGTTCAACCCAAAGGTCTGTGTTATAGAAGAAATTAATGATCTAAAAAATCTACCTTTTGATCAACTTATAGGAACATTTATTACATATGAAATGAGGATAGGTAAAGATAAATCCACCTCCAGAGAAGCATCATTTAAAGCTGATAAGAATCAGGATTATGAGCCTGGTGAAATTGAAGCAAAATTTGTGAGAAGACTAAAGAAAGGATCAAGAAAGTACCAAGGCAAATTTTCCTTCAAATTTTTTAACTGTGGAAAGATAGATCACATTGCATCTAAGTGTCCACATGAGAAGTAGGATCAAAATTTTGAAGGTGAAAAGAAGTTCAAACCCAAGAGATTTGGTAAAATGAAAATTTTATGTGTAAACAATGATGACTCTTCAGAAGACACAGATAGTGACTCCTCGTGTGAAGATAAGGTTAATGAATTTATGCTTATGGCCCAAGAGGATTATGATAATAAAATAACATGAAGTAATGTTGACGATGAAGAAGTTGTGGTTGACCTGGAAGGAGAACTGATCAGTGCTCTAGAAGAAATTGCTAGACTTAGATCTAAGAAGAAAAAGAAAAAACAATTGTTGATACAGTTTGAGAAAGACAATAAAGAACCTAATGAAGCCTTTGCCCTGATAAAAGTGGAATTATAAGAGGAAAGGAAAATATAGGACATTATGAAACAACAATTATCAGAAAAGAAGGAAAGATGTGAAGCCTTGGAAGAAGAGGTAGTAAAAAACAGAAAAAAGATGGAGAGGTTTAAAACATTGTATCTTCAAAACCTTCCAAGCATTAAAGCCACAGTAGAAATAAATGAAATTCTGAGCAAACAGAGATCTCTTTTGTTGAAGAATGGTTTAGGTTATGTAAATGGTTCAAGCAACAAACAACCAGAAAGAAAAGATCTAGTAAAGATGATCAAGTTTCAAGTTAGCAGACAATCAGACCATGAGAGTACTCTGTCACCTAAAGCTAATAAAGATAAGTTGATCCTTGAGCAGAAACAAAGAGATCAGAAGATGGAGCAACAAATGCCAAGAACAAGGCCATCCTTCAGATACCAAAATTTCTTTCATGGCTACTATTTTTACTATTCTAATTTTGGTCATAAGATTGTAAATTGTCAAATTAAGTTTAGAGACATGCAACTAAGGAGGTCAACAAATAGACAATCTTTACAACATAGAACCAAGAAGACAATGAATAGACAACACAACACCAATCACTTTGACCTACTGAACAATGACCTTGAATGTTATAACTATCATAACTTCAGCTACAAAGCTGCAAACTACCATTTGAAGAAGCACAAGGCATATCCAAGGATAATTCCTTTAGATAGAAATGCTAGCACATGGAAAATGAAAGACAGTGAAAAATGTGGTCTAGTACTTTCAGATAAAAAAAACAACACCCATGGTATATAGACAGTGGATGTTACAAGCACATGACTGGAGATAAGGATAAGTTTATGTCTATAAGTAAAAGAAAAACATGAAATGTAACCTTTGGAAATGATGAACCAGGTAAAATCCAGGGTAAAGGGATGGTGAGTTTGAGTAATGGTAAAGGAAAAGCCCAGGATGTTCTTCTTGTAGATGGGTTGAAACATAATTTTCTCAATGTAAGTCAAATGTGTGACAGAGGATGTGAAGTGGTGTTCACTTCCAAGGATTTTAAGATAAAGTCTGTAAACTCAGGACAAATGGTGGATAAAGGCATAAGGACAAAAAACAATGTATATGTGCTGAAAGAAGATAAAGAAGAGTGTCATCTAAGAAAACATGATGAAAGTTGGTTATGGCATAGGATACTTGGACATCTAAACTTTGACCACTTAATCAAGCTCAAAAATCTTGAGGCAATAAAAGATCTTCCAAGAATATCAAAGCCACAAGACTCTATGTGTAAACCCTTCCAAGTAGGAAAGCTAACCAGGACACAGTTTAAATCCAAGAGCTCTACTTCAACATAGAAACCACTCCAATTAGTTTATGTGGACCATCAAGACAAGAAGGCACAGGGAAGGAAAACTACTTTATGTTGATCATTGATGATTACTCCAGACTTACTTGGGTTTCTTTTCTTAAAGAAAAAGCTAAAGCATTTGAGAAATTAAAATATTTAAGGTTTTAACTGAGAGTCAAACAGGCAAGAGGTTAAAGGCAGTAATATCAGATAGAGGAGGAGAATTTATGTCAAGTGATTTCAAGGAATTATGTGATAAATATGGGATCAAGAGGGAATAGACAATCCCAGGAACTCCACAACAAAATAGAGTAGTTGAGAGCAAAAACAGAACAGTTCAACAAATGGCCAGGTCAATGATGAATGAGAAGAACATTAGTCAAAATTACTGGGTAGAGGTAATACACACAACATTCCATATTCTTAACAAGGCCCACCTCAGACCACATAGTGACAAGACCCCTTATGAACTATGGTATGGAAGACCT
>ML825133.1:91805-132509 GCA_009831015.1 Picea engelmannii | reverse complement strand
TTTTGCGTCAATTAAATGGATACATGTTATTGAATATGTAATCTTGATGGAATGTTCTAGATGGCTATTCACATGTTTTAATCGATGTGTATTGCAAAAGAATTTGTTGCGCCTTGGATGTTTAATGTTGATGTATGAATACATTAGAAGTTCGATATCTCAAGTGCCTTTTAAAATGAATTAATTACCCTTGCTCCATTAGAATAATGTGAATATATGAATGATTAAGCATTGTATTCTCTTGCACCTTTTGAATTTAATGTTGATCACTCTTGCGTCATGAATAAGTTTCTATTTAATCTTGCATCTTGAATTTATGTCGACATGTGACTGATTTAGTAACTAGTTTTCTCTTGCACCATTAATTAAGTTGACATGGGATTGTTCTAGAGTTTTTTTACTCTCGCACACAACGAATAGTTAATGTTGATGAATGATCGTTAGAAATTGATATTACGTGCATCATGATTTAATGTTGAT
Source organism: Picea engelmannii (assembly GCA_009831015.1). Lineage (NCBI taxonomy): Eukaryota > Viridiplantae > Streptophyta > Pinopsida > Pinales > Pinaceae > Picea > Picea engelmannii. The sequence goes on along the minus strand of ML825133.1, from coordinate 132,029 downwards.
GTATGATTGATAAAGATGTTGATTACCCTCACACCATGGTTAATTGATGAATAGGATTGAATGATTGATCTAGTTGATGTGTACTTGATGTTAGTGAGATGTAGACACATTCTTGTTCCTCAGAACATTCGCGAGCCCTGAGAACTTAAATGGTCAAAATCAATTGGATCCTGGGCTTAAGTGTTGCTTATGTGTCTTGGAGGTCCTAACCTTGTAGGGTAGGCTTAGCGGGTAGTATCTTTAAGTCATATTTATTATATCTTTATGATCTTTATGTTATCTCATGTTATCCTTGTTTTATATGATGATTATCTTTATGTGATGAGTTGAACGATTAAAAGTATTGATGAATCCGGTTGATCATGATGAGTTGATCTTGCGTTGCCATTCATGATGCTTGTTGATTATGTGTGTTGTTCTCTAAATGTGATGATGTGTTGATTATGTGGCGTTATCTAAATGTGATGAAGAGTTGTTTAAGCGTCGTTACTAATTATGTTGATGCTTTGTCTATTTGCATCTATAATTATGTTGATGTGTTGGTTGCTTCGTTATTGAGTATGACGATGAGTTGTCACGTGTAATTGCTTAATATGATGTAATTGATTCTGCACTGCTATTAATTAAGTGTCAGCGTTAAATTCCTAATTCTATAAAGAAAAACAATTACCTATTGTGCTTCTCTTTTCCAGTTGTAATGAAGGGGATGTCACTTATGGTATCAGTGCGGGTTCAACCTTGCGACTTGGGATCATTACGCCTTCCAATGTACTAAACAATTGATTATTAACTTATCACTCATTAAATTGAAATTGTCTGTGCCGATAATCCTGGATAGAGGATGCTGTGGAGATAGACGACGTGGTGCTGGGGAAAGAGGTGCGACGCCTCCAGTAGCATCCATGCCGTAGAAGTCTAACCCCCAAGGAGAAGAGCAAGTCATTGGATAGGAGAAAATTGTTGTGGGGGATGTGGTTGGTTGGATGAGGTCCTTCTAGAGGATTTCAGAGGCCTTGATTAACTGACTAGATAGAGATGAGGCCAAGGCATCTGTACCCAATGAGGGTTCACAACGCACTCTAGATGGCAGTTTTAGCATTCACAGAAAACTCGAGGAGGTGGATTTTCCGAGTTCATGGGTGCCACAGACGGCTCAGCCACCGGGGCATGGTTGGAGGACAGACGACATGCATTTCACTTCATGACTACACCACTACACCTCCAACCTGAAGGTCCGCATGGCAGTCTTTCAGCTGAAAGGGAGTGCTCTTCTATGGTTGAAGATGCTCCTACCTCAACTAAACATGGTCTTCGAAGAAATGTCAGGGGAAATGTTCGAGGAACGGTTATGGGAGAAGTAATTGTCAGAGGAATTCATTGAGAACTAGCTCAATAAGTTCAATGCCTTATGACAGGGTGGTCGTACAGTACCCGAGTAGGAGGCTAGATTTATGGAGCTACTTTGGTGTGCCCCTCATTTGAAAATGGAGAAGCTGGAGGTCAACAAGTTTGTGTTCGGTCTCAAATCCAACATTCATGCAAAGGTGAGGATCCTAAAGCCTAAGACGTTGCATGATGCACTCCAGAAGTCCCTCATAGTTGAGGAAGAGATGACGAGCGGGGGTCAGGGTAGGACTCCTGCAAGAGCACTAGATCGAAGACCGAGTGTTGGACATGTGGAGAGCCAAATTACCAGCGAGCTTGTCCAGTTGAGAAGGCCAGAGCGGTCGGGTCAGCAGGACACACTACAGTTGAGATTTAGGCAGGGCCCATAGGATTCATGCAGTGGTGAATAATCGACAGGCCAAGCACCAATCTACTGTGCGTGAGACGTCAGGTACCATCGTTGACAGGACCTTTAGTATTTTGATAGATCCCAGTGCTACAAAGAGATTTATTTCTTGTGCAACGCTAAAAAGAATTAAGGTAAAGGTAGTCGAATAGGATGAGTTTAGCTACATGGAAATGGATTCGGGAGCCAAGAAGAAGGTTGGTGGAAAGGTTACAGACTGTAGCCTCAAATTGGGAGATTTTGTGACGAAGACCAACCCGTACGTCACAATCTTAGGATCTTATGTCATCATAATCGGTATGGATTGGTTGGAATCACATGATGCGATGCTCAATTGTAAGATGAAATGGTTGAGTTGGACCGATGATGAGGGAGAAAGACAAGTGATTGTAGGAGAAACCAAGGAGTTTCCTTACGGTTCATTTCTTCCCTACAACCACGAAAGAGCATGCATAAAGGATGCAAGCTATACACAATCTTAGCACTGAACGACAAGGGCGTGGTAGAAGGATTAGAAAACCTTCCTGTAGTATGAGAGTTTGTGGAGGTGTTCCCAGAAGAGTTACCGGGATTGCCACTCGAAAGAGAATTGGAGTTTACAATCGACTTGAAACCTGGAACTGAATCGATAACGAGAATGTCTTATCAGATGTTGACACCTGAGTTACAAGAGTTGAAAATGAAACTGAAGGAGTTGTTGGACCTAGGACTTATATGTCCAAGTGTGTCACCTTGGGGTGTTCCTGTTATTTTCATATAGAATAAGGATGGGTCGTGGAGACTCTGTATTGACTACCGTCAATTGAACAAGGAAACGATCAAGTACCAGTATCCGTTGCCAAGAATAGACAATTTGTTTTACCAAATGAAGGGCGCGATGATGTTTTCAAAAGATCGAATTGAGATCAAGATATCACTAGTACAGATCAGAGAGGAAGACATTCCTAAGACCGCATTCAAAATGAGGTTCGGGCAATACGAGTTTACCGTTTTACCTTTTGGAATCACAAACGCCCCAGGGGTATTCATGAGCTCGATGAATGGGTGTTATGCGAATACTTGGACAAGTTTTTTCAAGTATTCATTGACAACATATTGACATATTCTCGGACGATGGAAGAACATGACGAACATTTGTGCTTTGAACTACAATGTTTACGAGAGAACAAATTATATGGGAAACTATCGAAATGCTCTTTTTATCAATCAAGGATTCATTACTTAAGGAATGATATCTTTGGCGAAGGCATCGTTGTGGATCCAACGAAGGTAGAGGCTATTATGGGATGGTCTGTGTGGATGAACGTACTATAAGTACACAACTTTATGGGTTTAGCTGGATATTATTGACGATTCGTCGAAGGTTTTTCGAAGATAGCAAATCCGATCACAGAGTTCCAAAAGAAAAAAAATAGGTTTGTATGGACCGAGAAGTGCACGGAAGCATTTCAAAGGATCAAGGATATTTTGACGACAACGTCGATACTAAAAGTCCCTGACATGGGTAAGGAATTCTTGGCATGCACCGTCGCATCCAAAGAAGGATTAGGAAGAGTCTTGATGCAAGACAATTGAGTGATCGCTTACATCTCAAGGAAATTAAGAAGTCATGAGGAGATCTATGTGACACATGGTTGGGAGTTATAGGCCATTATATATGCCTGGTGAGTGTGGATACACTATCTGATTGAACGAAAATTTGAACAAAAAAAAAATAGATCACTGTGGAATGCAACACTTTTTACGCAAAATGACTGGAACGCACGACAATAGCGTTGGTTAGTATTACTTAGAAAATACGATTTAAGACTAAGTACATTAAATGAATGGTGAACAAAGTGGCAGATGCATTGAGTAGGAGACCACACATGTTTTCGGTGATACCACTTCAGACGAATCTTCGAGAAAATATTCCAACTATACAGTTTGACGATGATTGGTATAAGAGGTTAAGGAAATTATCGGACAAGACACCATGACAGTTCCAAGGTTTGAAAGATATTCATTGGACAACGATAGATTGATGAGGTATAATAAACAGATTTATGTACCGTCTAACGATGAATTGAGAAGTTTGATCTTAAGTGAAGCTCATAGAGTAGTGTACACGACTCATCCAGGAGTCACGAAGATGAGGGAAGACCTTAAGTCCTTATTATTCTGGAAGGGATAAAAGTGGACATAGTTAGCTACATGGAAAGATGTCTAGAATGTCAGCAAGTGAAGCTAAAAATAGACATCTGACAGGGTTACTACCGCCACATGCTATTCCAGAATTGAAATGGGAGGTCATTTTGATGGACTTTATTGTTGGATTTCCAATGATGACAAGGAGGCACGACTCATTTTTTGTGATAGTTGAAACCCTGACAAAGAGTGCACATTTTATTCCTGTGCGCACGACGTATCAGGCACTAGACATAGCTAGAATTTTGTCAGCGTGTGAGACTGCCTGGTGTGCCAAAAAGAATCATATCTGATAGAGGATCAATGTTTACAGGACGATTTTGGACTAGTTCCCAAGAGGCCTTGGGAACACAACTGAACTTTAGTACAATATATCACCTTGATACAGACTGGAAGATAAATGGAACGAACCAAATTTAGAAGATATATTGCGTATGTATGTGTTACACCAACATAAACGCTGGGAAGATTTCTTGCCACTGGTAGAGTTTGCATACAATAACTATCAAAGAACCATTAAGATGGCACCATTTGAGTTTCTTTATGGGCGACCGTGTCAGACGCCTTTGAGATGGGATCGATTTGAGGATAGGGTCCTAGTAGGACCAGAAGCGATCCAAGAAATGGAAGAGAAAATGCGAACGATAAGACAAAGGGTTAAAGAAGCGCAAGATCAACAAAAAATTTATGCCGATGCGCATCACGTTGACCATAGTTATGAAGTTGGTGATTGAGTCTTCTTGCGGGATAAACCACACAAGAGTTCGATCAAGATTGGAAAGGGTGCTAAACTCTCTCCTAGGTTTGTGGGATCTTTCAAAGTTGTGGAAAGGAAGGGGATCGTGGCCTATCGACTAGCCTTGCCTGATTCTTGGAGGCGTATGCACGATGTTTTTCATGTATATGTTTTGATACATTATGTTAGTGATCCCACACATGTGATTGACATGAGTTCCTTACAGGTGTTAGATGAGGGTGCGATCACGATGGAGCCAATCCTCATTCTGGACGATTGCATTCGACAACTGCGATGTCGAACAATCAATTAGGTCAAAGTCCAATGGGACAATTATAGTCCACACTCGGCTACCTAGGAGGACACATATGATATGCGCCAATAGTTTCCACATTTGTTTGATAGTTAGACATTTAGATCTTGTCAAATTCTTTATTTACTGCATTTATATACTGTGAAACTTCGAGATGAACATCCCGCTCTTGCAAGCACATGTTATTGACTTATTCTTTGAGGACACTTGCATGCAAGTGATCCGGTTTTAGTATACGACTTTCTATTCGCTTATGGATTCTTATGATGATGTTGATGGATTATGATGTTATGTTATTTGATATCTATGTATTGAAAAATGTTCTTGTCGCATTTCCCCTGAGTGTGCAGGACACTTGAAATATTGAGGATGTTGATGGCATCGATGGACCTCCTTGGACTCCAGATCGAGTCAGGGAGTGGATTGTATTGGTTTGAGTATTTCATTTATGCATATTTTATATATGATCGATTATATTATGATGTTGTTTATGGATCATTGACAATGTTTTGCTGATGTATGCAAGCCGACGATTGCTTGCTAATCTGACTCACATAAGGAGTAAAGGGTCCATGCACATAAACTAGATATTGAGGTAGAGGTGTGGCAACATCGCTGACACAGCCTACCAGGATTCCCACTGTGCCTCGAATTGTAGGTTAACGATTACCTAGTTCGAGAGATCCACGATGCCGTGAGGGCAGACTGAGACAGTCGCTCATGGATATTTCTAAGGGGCACGCAATAAGGTAGGGTCCTTATTCCTTAGAATCCCTTAGTCTCTCACAAGGTCGCCTGAATGGAGTATTGACTCCAAGGGTTGGACAACTACCAAAACCAGTCAAAGGCGAGTGGCACCCTTGGAACACATAGTGCATCTTGAAGGGCATGTTGCTTAATTAAAATTAGAATAAAAGACGAGTGGCACCCTTGGAGCATGTAGTGCATCTTGAAGGGCACGTCGTGTAATTAAAATTTGAATCAAAGGCGAAATACACCCTTGGAGCACATAGTGCGTCTTTAAGGACACGTCGCGGTATTTAAAAAAAAATGAGTCAATGAATCTAGGTGGCATAGAAAACTTTGAGCGAATGTTAAACATTATAAAATCTTGAGCACCTGTCGAATTAATTAATTGATTAATTAATTAACTAAATAATGAATTTATTAAGCATAATTCATAAGGGTCTAAGATCGTGTAAATAAAAATGTAACTAAGCCTAAGTCTAAGATTAGATAGAAGACTAAAAACTAATTTTTAAATTAAATAATGAGGGGTGAAGTAAATCAATTTAAGAAATCAATAAAAAAATAAAACAAATCTAAAGAGTGATTTAATACAGATTGTGCAAGTAAAATACCAAATTAGAAATTAAAATGAGAAGGGAATAAAGTGTACAAGAATGTGTAAGCATAGAAGGGTATCTAGAGTCTAGTCTAACTAGAAAACATTCCTATTTTAACTCAACTCTATTTTATAAAGGCGTCAGCCATAAATGAGAAATAAAGGGAATAAAAGGACAAATATGGGTGATTTTAGGAGCACTTTTAAGATGAGTGAGGGAAATTGACTTTTAATTAAATTAAATTATGGATTTATTAGTGCAACTAAGGGAACGAGTGACAAGTGTATGGGGGAATAATTCCTAATTAATTAAAAAAAATGAATTAAAGGTGCAAATGGAAAGTTGTCACTAAGTAAATTGTATAAAACAAATGGTTGAGTTGAGAAACTGGTTTTACTTGTGAGATTTGGGATACCCCTTGCGAGGCGAGTTGGGAGCTAGAGAATTCTGGTTGTGTTTGTGCGTGGAACCTTTGCGGCTCGGGGGATAAGGGGGAAAAAGAATACCCCTAGCGTTGGCTCAAAGGTACCAGTGAATTTTCAATGATTAGCAAGCAGGGGAAGACGGATCGACGAGGTGCAAGCTTGGAAAGGACATGCAAAGACACCCAACTCCACCACCACTATCTTCTGGTCACAGTACGGTATATTTAATTATTTATGTGTTAACAAAAAATAAATGTACTCTTCTGGATTGAATATTGACGTTAATGGAGTTTGGGTCTGAATATTTATAAAACTCATGCATTCTTGGTGATATAATGATTGTACATTGTAACCTTAATATATGCAGTTTTTCATTGAAGTATAAATTGACGTATAGATTTGCTAGGAGCGATCTCAGTTTTTTTAATTGCCTATTATCTATTGAGGATCAGTTCGTATGAGACTCTTGCATGCTTGCGATTTTTCTTACTATGAAACATCTGTTGCGATTTTTCTTACTATGAAACATCTGTTTTTTCTGAAAAACATAACCATGCCCCTGGTATTTTTACCCTGCCGTTGATTTACCTTCGAATCTCTCAACGTTTTTGGGTATCAAGGCTCTGCGCTTTCACTCTTTCCCAGCAAAAATTTGTTCAATCTCTTCGTTTTATTTCTTCCATTGCTCATCGATTTCTTACGTCAAACTCTGCGATTTTGTTTTGTGCATTAAATAGTGCCCTTTGTGTTGGGAAGGGAACGCTCTGCATTACCCTATTTTCCTCACCAATGTTATGCATTTATTGGTACCCCGTGTGTTGGGGTAAACCTCCCTTCGTTCATTGGGCGAAACTCTGCGTTTTGTTTGTTGATATTACTTTGTGCGAGGGGAGGAATCCCTTGTGAAACTCCACCATTTACCTTCTACGTTTTTATCCGGGCGAATTGCTTGGAAACACCATTAGTGGCCTGCGTTGTTCTTCTGGGCGATTTGCTCAGCCATTCCATAACTTGCACAGATCCTCATGCATTTGTTTGAGCGATCCCATTCCCTAACTTGCACAGATTCTCACGCATTTGTTGAGCGATCCCATTCCAGAACTTGCATAGATCCTCACACATTTGTCTTCAGCGATGCCATTCCATAACTTGCAGAGATCCTCACCATAAATCGCGTCATGCGCAAGGATAGCGAGAATGACCTAAGTCGCCCATACCTATACAGACCCTTACAAGGTTATTGGATGGTTAAAAACGAACTAAGACAGTTAAAAGGGTTGAGTTTCCACATATAGGAGTTTGGGTTTTAGTTAACAAATTAATTATTTAGTGGACAAGCCCTGAAGACATTACTAACTTACAGGTAAGTTACTTGTAGTTTTATTTTAATATTACATGACTATACGTGTTATGAACTTGGAAAAGGATTTATTAAGATATTAAATGACTTGATAAGGGTCAATTTAATAGTAATCTTAATATCATATGATAGCGAATTGTGGGGAGGAAGAGAAATAAAAGAAAACACCCTAAACTTGGCTTTTACAATTATACACAATTCTGATTTGAATGTTATTCCTTCAATCATGGGTAGTAAGTCTTATTGAATAATTACGATGGTTATCAAAACCTCCTAAACCCTATATCATATGGTTAGTAATTTAATTTTTCCCCTTAAGGGATACACTTAATAAGTGGAATTTATTTTTCATATTTAAGTGTAGGGTGTATTGGTAATAATGTACCATAATGTTGAGAAAAATTTGATGACAAGTATTTCATGGGTTTCATTTGATGATTAATGCGCTTAGAGATCGAGCGTTATTGTATTACTATGTTGAATTATTGATGGATTGATTGTAGGCACTAATTGTGTCAATCTTATTGATAAAAATTCATTCTTAGGTCAATTCTTGATGACTAACGATAGCTGGTAATTGCATAGGTTATTTATTATGTGGTTAAGGTTGAATTCTTGGTGATGGATTTTGCGTCAATTAAATGGATACATGTTATTGAATATGGAATCTTGATGGAATGTTCTAGATGGATATTCACGTGTTTTAATCGATGTGTATTGCAAAAGAATTTGTCGCGCCTTGGATGTTTAATGTTGATGTATGAATAAATTAGAAATTCAATATCTCGTGCGCCATTTAAAATGAATTAATTACCCTTGCACCATTAGAATAATGTGAATATATGAATGATTAAGCATGGTATTCTCTTGCACCTTTGAATTTAATGTTGATCACTCTTGCATCATGAATAAGTTGTTATTTAATCTTGCATCTTGAATTTATGTCGACATGTGGCTGATTTAGTAACTAGTTTTCTCTTGCGCCATTAATTAAGTTGACATGGGATTGTTCTAGAGTTTGTTTACTCTTGCGCGCAACAAATAGTTAATGTTGATGAATGATCGTTAGAAATTGATATTACGTGCACCATGATTTAATGTTGATGTATGATAGATAAAGATGATGATTACCCTTGCGCCATGATTAATGGATGAATAAGATTGAATGATTGATCTAGTTAATGTGGACTTGATGTTAGTGGGATGCAGACACCTCCTTGTTCCTCATAATAGTTGCGAGCCCTGAGACCTTAAATGGTCAAAATTAATTGGATCCTGGGCTTGAGCGTTGCTTATGTGTTTTGGAGGTCCTAACCTTGCAGGGTAGGTTGGGTGGGTAGTATCTTTAAGTCATATTTATGTTATCTTTATGATCTTTATTTTATCGTTATGTTATTTCATGTTATCTTTATGTTATGTGATGACTATATTTATGTGATTAGTTGAGCGATTAAAAGTATTGATGATTCTGGTTGATCATGATGAGTTGATCTTGCATCGCCATTCATGATGCTTGTCGATTATGTGTGTCGTTCTCTAAATGTGATGATGTGTTGATTATGTGGCGTTATCTAAATGTGATGAATATTTGTTTAAGTGTCGTTACTAATTATGTTGATGCTTTGTCTATCTGCCGCTATAATTATGTTGATGTGTTGGTTGCATCGTTATTGAGTACGGGTATGAGTCACATGTAATTCCTTAATATGATGTAACTGATTGCGTGCTACTATTAATTAAGTGTTAACGTTAAATTCTTAATGCTATAAAGAAAAAAAATTACCTATTGTGCTTCGCTTTTCTAGTCGTACTGGAGGGGACGTCAATGAAGATCCTAGTAATCGTGAACACACAAATCTTGTTGAAGACTTGGATCCTATCTATACCATACCTCATAAAATATATACTATCACTAGTGAGAAAATGGAACTAATTAAGAAAAATATTTGTGATGTTGCTAGAATAGATAGGCTGGAGATGTTGAATTCCATGGATGAAGAGTCTATAAATAAGCCCAGGAAAGAGAAGTATTTGCAATAGACTAGAAGAAATAAATCACATGAATCTTCACAACCCAACCACCTAGAAGGAAGGGGAGTAAATAACCTTTAACTTTGGATACCAATCCTACTCCACCATCAAAATCACATAAGAATGATGATGTGCACTTGAATGTTGATGTGACAAATTTTTTGGAAAAAGTCACTATTCTTATTTCTCTCACTGAGTTAACCAAGATCCCTTCACAAATGGATAAGGTAAGAAAATTATTAAGTGTTGAATATGAAACCAAGGACCCTCTTGTTGTATTGAAAACCATGAATTGTGATAGCAAAAATGAAGGGAATTCACCCTTATTTATCACCTTAGTAGTGAATAACCTCCTTCTCCATAAATGTTTGTTATATTTTGGGGATTCCACCAACATGACACATTTAAAGGTCATGAACCAATAATTTTTGAAAACCTCAAGACCATATATGAATGTATGTGGTATTGAATCGACATAAATCAAGGTCTATGGTCTAATTAAGGATTTGGAGGTTCATCTAGCTACATATCTAGACATCTCTCTCTTAATGGATGTTGTAATAATAGATGTGTCTGATGCTTGGAGAATTGTATTGTCTAGAAAATGGGCCACAATGTTTGGGGGTACCACTCAAATGGATCTATCTTATGCAACCATCCTGAGTTGTGATGGAACCTTTGTCACTCTTTATAGAAAACCACTTGTGAGACACCAAGTAGAAGACCCTAAATTCCCTTTGAATGAGTTTACGTGGGAAGATGAAGAATTTGGCGACTTGGGTTTTTTTTTAGAAATTTAGTTGTTCCAAGGAAGGAATAGGATTAGTGTGGTATGAAATATTTCAAAGAAATTTAACAAACCATCACTTTGGCACCAAAACTCGTTAGCCATTATTATTCTCAATACCTCACCATTTTCCCATTTGCATATGAGGATATTATCGATCATGTGTTTTCAACAAAGAGAAAGCATGATAATAAGCAAGCCTAAATCCTAGTGCACTCAAAGATTGAAGAATATGACCCTGACATTAAACCATATAAAGTCATAAAGGAGTAAGGCTTTGCTAAGATGTTGATTGAGGGAAATAAGAAAGCCTCAGAATTAGGTGAGAATGACCAAGTGAATGATGTCTTGAGTGAGTTGGAAAATGATGAGTGGTATTCATATATCATTTATTACTTGAATAATCTATCATGTCCTAACCACTTAGTTGATCATAAGAGGAGAGATTTGAGATTGAAATCCATGAGATTTTGTTTGACCTGAGATGGTCTTGGTTGGAGAAACCTTGATGGAATAATCCTTAGGTGTGTCAACAATAAAGAAGCCAACAAGTTAGTTGAGTAATTCCATTTAGGGTATCGTGGGGGAAACTTTGTATCCTATACCACCACACAAAATCTTGAGGGAAGGTCACTATTGGCCTACATTGTTCACTGACACTCATTGTTATGTTAGGTCTTGTCAACCACACCAATTATTCTTAGGGAAACAAAAATTTCTTGATTTACATTTGAAATCATTTATTGTTGAAGCAACTTTTCAATAGTGGGTTTTGGAATTTATCAATGAGTTTAAAGAGAATTATAGTAATGGGTAACATTGGTTCATGACCCCCACAAACTATTTCACTAAGTGAGTAGAGGCCATACGAACAAAAGACAACTAAATAAGTTATGATGAGTTTCCTTGAAGATATAATAATCACAAGATTTGGTGCGCCAACCAAAATCACTACTGATAATGCAAAGGATTTTAGTTCTTTGGCTCTAACAAATTTTTGCTTCAAGTATGGGATTGTGTTTTCTCATTCTTCTAATTATTACCCACAAAGAAATGGATTGGTTGAATCTAGTAACAAGAACCTCATGAATACCATTAAGAATGTTGTGGGTGATAATAAAAAGAATTGGGATAACAAGATCAAATACACAGTATGGGAAGACCGGATCACAACTAAGAATTCCATTGGAAAAAACCATTTTGAATTAGTGTATGGAATAGAAATGAAATTTACTATTAGCCTCCAAATTCCTATATTTAATCTTATGCAACATTTCACAATGGATCTAGAGGCCTTACATGGAAGAATTGATCAACCCGTAGAGTTGGATGAGTCTAGAAGAAATTGTTTTGATAAAACTGTGAGAAATCAAGATAAAATCAAATGAACATTTGATAGTAAAGCAAGACAAAGACATCTTGAAGAGGGAGATATTTTACTCATGTGGGATAAAAGAAAGGAAAATACAGGTATGCACAAGAAGTTTGATGGTCTTTGGATTAGTCCTTATAAAATTGAAAGAAAGGTTAGAGTTAATTATTTCTACCTAATTAGCCTTGATAGAGAGAAATTTCCTTTGTCAGTTAATGGCGAACTCCTCAAGATTTACTTTGCAACCAATACTTGATTTGTTAACTGTAACATTAGGTAGGGTAGTTGTAGTTCATGTTGTGTGTTTCCTTTACACATATTGATTGTGATTACTTTCTTTTTTTCAATTATTGCTTGACTTTGTGCATTTATAAATAGTTGCATTTTGATTTAGTCTTGTATAAAAAATAAAAAATAAAAAATAAAATTGTATATGTATGATGAAACACATATTTTTACCACATTTCATTTATATTTTCCATATACTATGGGGAGCATATGCCCCTTCCCTTTTTTGATGATGTTTTTATGGTGATATGTAGCAAGATTTTTTAGATTGATGCAGAGTGCGGGTATTGGAGTTCCAGATATTGTTGAGGTTCTCATGTGCTCTACTGTGAGAACATGTCCCCATTTTGGAGCTAGATGTTACCCCCTCACATATAGGAGTAACTAGAGGATATTTTCTCTCCTATGATCCATATCACAGACAATATTCCCACAGACAAGATCCACGGTTCTCCATAGACAGTTCAATGATGATTCTTCCCACATTTTTCTTAGCTCACTCTCGTTTGATGACTAGTGTGCTTGACATACATGAGGTAACTTGTTTCAGTGATTCGTATTAGGTGTTAACGCCTTATGTACTTGTCATGAAAGTAGTGATCATCACTTGAGTTGGATAATGGATCATGGTGCTCTAAAATTGTGCCTTTTTCCTTGTTTCACCTTAGTGGTCATCGCCATTGCCTAGATAAGTGTTGTCACTCTTGGGTGGAATTGTACTACCGTGTGGTTTTGATAGGGATAATGTATCCATATCCTGATCCATGCATCACATTCTCCATTTTTTCCAACTCCGTTGTCCCCACTTTTGAGTTGTTGGTCATATTTCACACATATAAGTTCATGCTTCATAATCCCATGAGAAGAAAGTGATTAAATGCTCTAGGTTGATGCAACTAGATAAAAATAAATAAAGAGAAAGATGAAAATATCACAATGCAAACAAAATGAAAATAAAAGGAATAGAAAAAAACAAAGAAAACAAAGCATGAGCAATGCCCCCTTGCTATGAGGCCATAACACCAAGTAAAAAATGGACTAAACAAAGTAAAAAAAAAAAGTTAAAATCCAAAAAAGGTTAAAAGACTAAATAAAAAGGAAAAAAGGGGTTTGAAAATACAATGCTTAGAAAAGGACATCTCAATGCATAAGTGCTCCGTCATTCCAAAGGAACTCATGTGGATGAATATCTTACATAACCTTGCATGACTATGTAATACCACTCATGAAGCCAACCCCAAACCATACCATCTATCATTGTGCATGCTCCTTGATAGGTTTCTTGGGAAATACTTCTATTCCTGGGTACTGACACATGTAATAAGAGCTAATGATAACCCTCTCATACCTAAAATTAGGAAATTGTATGAATTCTATGAGTTATTATGAATTTTGAAGATGATTATTGATGTGATATACCTAATGGAATTTACATTTGACATGACTCACTTTTTATGTTGCACTTGACTTGTGTACATGACCCTGGATTGATGGCTACATTGGGTCACTTGAGCCCCTCTTTGGACAATGTGTTTTTCATGGATATGATCCTTGGCCCTTTGGATAACATTGAGGAGTCCACTTGCACACTTGATTGAGGTCATCCCATCTATTATGGAGGTCGTTGGGCCTCTCTGGGGATGCCACACCTTGTATAGATGACCTAGCACTTTTGCGGAGGATGTGGAACCTTTTTGAGGGGATGTTGCACCTTTAGGAGATGAATGTACACTTGGATGATGAGACATTTTTCCCTTTGGAAGGAAATTTTCACTTTGAGAGCCCATACACATGAATTTTGACATTATTTGAGTCATTTTTCCACTTTTGGTGACCACAAGTGCCACACGTGTGACTTTGAACATGCATTTATGGAGGACGTCTTACGTTTTGAGCATTTTAATTCATCTTGGGAGCATTGTTGGGGGTATTTTGACTCATCCACTCTTGTATCATGGATATTTTATGTGTTATGACCTTATCTCCAGGGCTTGTAAAGAGACAAAGATATTTTGTATTTTCTTAGGGGTTAAAACTAGGAAAATATTGTTATTTTAATGAGAATGACATTAGATTTCTCATATAAATAGAGAAGCATTTATCATTTGTGAATCATTGCTAGAACTTGTGGAGAACGTTACTTGTCTGTTTTTTCCCTTCTATATTTTATATGGATGGATAACTAAAGAAACTTCTAGAGGATATGTCTTATGGATTTCCTTTCAAATTTCATGGATGCTCTTGGCTAGGGTTTTGAAGATGAATCGATTTCTTGAGCAAGTGGTCTCACTTTATCTATTGGATTTTTTTTATGGATTATTTTAAGTGTATTTCTCTAATGACAGTGACACACACTCTTGGTGTCTTTATTGAACAAATCCTTTCTTCATAACTCTTGGAAGATCACTAGTGGAGTATCTTCCCTTGAACTATCTTGAAGTTTGTAAGGTACTAGGTGGATATTCTAGGGTTTATAGTGGAAAATGCTAGATATCACCATAGATATACTTACATCCTCTCAAGGGAGTCTTTAGTTGACCCCATGTGCCCAAAAAAATAGTAGGCACTAGTCTTCTCCCATTTAGTCAATCTCAATTCCAAAATTTCACCTTTTCATTTYGTGTTTTAGGGTAAATTTAGGGTTTTATYTTGTACTAATTTCCAACCATCTTATACCCTAGATTCCTTGATTTTTTTGTATGTACTTGAAMTAAAAATAAAWTTTATTGCATGAATTAGTCTTGTTACTTCATATTGTTGCAAATGTAGRGCTAGAYGTCTTGTCTTTATTGGYTGTTATATGCATGCTAWWTTTCATATTTTACAAGTAAAACAAACCCTAAATCTATCCATTATTTTATCCCTAATTTATACTAGTTTACATTTTGTTTAAAGGGATAAAGTGTATTGTTGTTATAAATTGTTTACTAYTGTAAATTTTCATATTTTAYGCAAGTTTTGTAAGGTCCATTAGTAATTTTCAKTTTTTCATAAGATCATTGCTTGAAAAAACCCCTAAAGAACATCAAACCAAAAACTAGAATTTACTTTGAGTAACCACCTAATCCATAACTTGCCTGATATATTTAGTTGGTGGTCAATTGGATAGTTATCTAGGAGACCTTAGACTTGATTGTGTATTTCCTTAGGAACTTTAGAGGCTACCAGGGAAGCCTCCCTTGTGTTGGATCCGTATTTCACTAAAACGAGTGAGGTTGTTGCCTAGGTGTTATGGTATTTTCTATCATATGTCAGCAGAACATAAACACAGAGACAACTAACTCAATCCCAAAGTAGAAAAAAAGAACATTGTTGTAGTTACCAGGGAGTTATGAACTACTTGTTGAAATTTGGTAGCTTGAAGGTGCTTCTGCATTGGCAGTGCTCAACATGCAGAAGTGACCAAGCACACCTTCTCCTAGTGACTTTATAATACGTTTTTATAAAGTAACTTTATAAAGTGATTTTATAAAGTCGGGTCTTTTAATTTTTTAATGTAAAAGTGACTTTATGATGTTATGGGTCACTTTAGTGACTTAATTGACCTCAACGAATGATTAAGTCGTGATCGTTGATCTCATGAGGGAAATATCTAATTTTGAATGCCAATCTCATTGGAAGACCAAGGGTTAGGGCAGTTACATTTTAAATTTCATTAAAAGGAGGCTCATGAGGAGAAGGAGGGCTCACTTTTGAAGAGAGTGAGAGGGAAGGTGAAGGTGAACAAATCCCAAGGAAGAGTGTTGGCTTGGAGGAAGAGATAAGGAAAAGAGGGTTTGGAACGCATCCCAAGGAGAGGGATTGGCACACAACCCAAGAGCATTTGCAGCCATTAATACAGTTTGTACAACAACAACAGAAGAGGCTGTACAACTGTGTAAGCTGGTCGTACAACAAAGGAAGGGAACATAAATCGATGCTATAAGTTTACAACATGTTGGCACAATATTAAATGCATATTTTCTGAGTTTTAATCTTCTGTTCCATACATTTTTCTTTTGGCATGATTTTCTATGCAAAATGGTGTCTGTTTGTGAATAATTGTTGGTTGTCCTGGGCCGTACATGCCATACAGTCATGACATTTTTCCCCAGATACAATCTGAGACTATTTGTATAGAGTTGAACCTTGCTAAATGAAGTGGAAGTTCGTGTTTTAAGTTGATGCTATTTGTTGTTGTAATAGTTTTGAATTTCCTTGAGCTGAATAAAACATTCTTTCTCCTCAAAACTGTCCATATTTTCTATGTATTTCTTCAAGTGTTATGCTAATATTTTTGTGCCTAATGAGAGTTACCATCTGTTGATAAAAGAGTTATTTCCGTTGTTATTTTATTTCATAACTTTTCTAAGAGTGTTTCAATCCATAAAGTACAGTTGTATAGCTGTTGGATATTTGTAGGAGGCTGAAATCTAATGTAGTCTAAGTTTGATACTGAAATAAGATGTATTTCAACACTACTCATCTGGAGTAACGAAGGTTGAAGAAGACCCATATTTGAAGGTCTCTTCTCCAATCTCCCACTTTGAGATACACCTTGTTGATCTACGCACATGAAACAACAAGCTTGCAAGTAAAGTAGAAACAAGAAATCAAATATAAGTACTCTACTAACTTAAATTAGAACAATCAGTTTCCTACCAAGTACTTGTGATTAAACATAATAAAATGCATCAAGTACACAAAATTAGAGGAGGGAAATAAGATATTTCTCTATTAATGAAATGAAAAACAAAACATGGAATACCGATTCACATTATGAAAGGAACGAAAAAGAAAATATGCAAGTAATGCGACAAAATAAAGTAAAGAGAACAATATGGCACGAAATGGAAAAATCCTTAGAACTACATCATGAATGGATGTCCTCCTTTACAAATGAGAGGCCCATATATATAGTACTTACGTGGTGCCTCGTAGGGGTCATGCATTTTCATTATTTCATTGTTAGTTGTTTTATTTTTCAAATGCCATGGGTTACAAAAAAACCATTGGTGATACCGTGTGTGAATTCCATGGGTTGCAAAAACTATGCATATGGATTTTATCCACTTATTATTATTAATATTTTTTATTATTGTTTTTCTCCCACCAAATACCATGGGTGTATACCATGGTTTACCAAAAACATGGGATCCATGGACTCATATATTCCAAATGGTAAAAGAAACAATTACCATGGTGATCCGATGAAAGAGGTGGTGTTGAGGCCACAACAACTTCCCTTTAAATTTTCTTTTACAAACGAAAAGAAAGGGCCCACCTACTAAAATTTCAACCCTAATGCCTAATCCTATATTGCTTGAGCATACTGTTATTTCTTTTCCTACCTTGAGGGAGTTGGGGGTTTAATATTTATTTATGATGATCTTCGCTGGGTGTTGTTTATTCATTTCGATCTGATGATTTCAAATGTCTTCATGATGCTTATTGACCTATGAGGTTTCATTGACATTTTTATGATGGAATTGACACATTATATTCGAACCTTTTGTTGATTTCAAAGTGCTTGATGATCTTATGTGGATGCAATGTTTGATATTCTATTACATGTATTGAATAAGTTTGTTGTTGATGATTTTTTTGTTTGACTAACTCAAACTATGCATATTCTTGCTAGCATAATTGTGCTTCATGTTTTCATATTTATGCTTTCACATGCATATTCTACTCTCCTATTTTGAACCCTAAGTCCAAACCATAAAATAATTGATCCTTATTTAAAGTTGAGAATTGGCACATGCATGATCAAGACATCTATCTGTATCCACCCATGATTATTGTTGAAGAATATAACACTTATCTACAAGTTTACTTTAAGGTAGAGAATATGAGGTTTATG
Organism: Picea engelmannii; assembly: GCA_009831015.1. Lineage (NCBI taxonomy): Eukaryota > Viridiplantae > Streptophyta > Pinopsida > Pinales > Pinaceae > Picea > Picea engelmannii. The sequence goes on along the minus strand of ML825133.1, from coordinate 113,550 downwards.
GTGTATTGGAAAGTCTCCTTTTAATTGCATGGTTGATATCATTATTCTATTTTGTAGGAGAAGGTTTACAGGGCCACTTTGTTTGTGTGACTACTCCAACCTTGAGAGGCATGTGGGGGAATCTCTTGATCCTTATCCACAAAATTGACCCTGATTCTTTCCAGGATTCTCCTTATTGGGAAGTATATTACCTTGGATTACAGTTTCCTCAAGGTACGAATCCTCCAAGGCTGCAAGATCCACCTTTCCCGCATGCCTATCCTAGGGCCTCTTCAGATTGATCTATACTGGGTCCTTTTTGGTCTCACCTCTCGCCAATACCCAGACCAAAATCCCATTCATATTATTCATTGTAAGTCCTTGTCGTGCCATCACTTGATGCCTATTAGCTATTTGTTGTATTTGTATCATTCATAATGGTCTGGCGTAAGGAACTTTCCCTTGAACTGGTTGTATTCCTGCTCCTCACGATCATAGTATGTTCTCCCTCTGAGATGTGCATCTTGATTGGACTAACCTGTGTCATGCACTTGGTTGGAGTTGATATATTTTTTCCACTCATCGCTACTTGTGGCACTAAATTATCACAAAAAGTGTCGTATTCTTTCCCTTCGTCATAATTGAATCACATTATTCTTCATCGCTATATGACCCAGCTCCTCTCCATGATGCCTAGTTTCTTAAATCCTACATTATACACCTTATTCCTAATTTCATCCCCTGGGTGTGAAACCTTGACTGACACAACACTGACTAGTGGAACCATGAGGGGCATGGAACCTTGACATGTGTAATTTGGCCTAATTTCCTAAATTGTATTTTTTTTTTTTGTTAGCTAAATATCCCTGACTTGCTGGGTTGGCCTGTGGCTGAGATGCCATGATCGAGGGGCATCTAAGCCATCAAAATCACTTGGGGATCACACATGTCCTGGACCACACCAACCCTTAACATGGCTAGATTTGAGGTGTTCCCAGAGGTTTCGAACTGGTGACTTCACTTACGTAGTTTCTTAACACCACACTCCCTCATTGACTGCTCTACACCTCGAGGATTCCTAAATTGTAATTTTATTTTACTTTTTATTTTCTTTAATTTTCATTTTCATTTTCATTTTATTTACTTTTGTTTTTATTATATTCATTTTCCACATGGTTTTGTAAAACCACATGGTATTGCCTGTGGTTTTTCCCCATGGTTTTAACTTAGAATTACTTTAGGTATTTATTTTACCTAGGGGAAAACTATTTCACATTAGATATTTTTTCTTACCCTTGATAAATACATTTTTACGTAGATAAACCATTTATGTTAAATAAAAAAATGGTTTGTTACCCAATGTGTTTTGACCAAGACCTAGGTTTTACTATCTATTTTGTATATATTCGTTTAAATTAAATTTTCTTTTTTCATTTGTGTATATATTCATTTTCTTTTTGTTTCTAAGTTTAATTTTTTTTTTTCCTTTTACCCTCCTAAGACCCTAACTTGTACATACCCATTATATTTTGATTTAGTTTTAATTTAGCCTTTTTGTAAAATTTATTTTTCTTCCTCACCCACCAAAATCTAACGTAACATCCCAGGTCCATTCTGATTGGTCCTCACATGTTCTTTATAACAATTCCCATGAGAAATCAATGTTTAAGACACACCTTCATATTTTAGGAAGGCCTTCTTATTTTCTAGGAATTCTCTCCTCCCCTCCCTGTAACACGCCCAACCCCCTAAGTACCCTTTTTAGGGATCAGGTGTAAAATGTTTCTTTTCCTCAACCTCCTCGAATCCATTTTAAAATGATACCATCGTCTTCTCCTCTCCAATATATTTCCAACGACTATAAGTATGTCTCAATCCAAGTTCTGGATCAAAAGATATGGCTTCTTAAAGTTTTTAAAGTCTTCTTCCATAATAAGGCCATGTGGAACCCATGTGGATCCACATCACCTTCTAATGTAGACGTGGCTGTTGGCGTGGAACCTGCCACCTGTTCTTCCAGACTCTCGGCCTATCAGGTCTCGAGACCTAGAACAATTTTTTAAAGTCTTATATGCCTGTAGGTCTGATCTGACACGACCTGTCACCCAAGGTACATGGCCTTATCATAAGGTGCCACTTGTTTGTGATGTATTGGTTTAGTGAATCTTTCCCACGTCTTGGCGAATTACTAGACCATCGAACCACCAAAATACCTGTATAATACCTTATCTCTTAGCGGTCGATCCAGTATGAGCTGGCACCTTGGAAAGGTGGTCCTATCATATGATGCTAACCAACCTTCACCATATCATGACACATAACCACCAAATGTAATACTATCAACCTTACTTGCACCTTCGATAGACTCAAATTTCTTGATCCGGGATGAGTTGGAACCCAGGGCACATGGCCATGTCGTGTGGCTACCCGTACAACTTGACACATGGCACTCATTTTCCTTACGGATCCCTTTCCAATTCAATCAAATCCACGTGACACATGCCACCACCATGGGGTGACATGTGGCCTTCCTTCTTCGTGACGTGTGGACCACTTGTCATGTGCCACATCACCATTGGGTACCGAATGTCAGACCTTACTTATGATGTTAACTTAGAGATCTCCCATTGCTGGGGATTATGAATGGGATTAGTTAATACTAATCCCATGATTATGAGATCACTAATTATGTTTAACACGTGTTACGACCCTGCGAGATATACGACTGAGATCCCTTGTTGGACTCTACCGATATATGTTTTAGATAGTCCCTTAGAGTCTAACAATCAAAGAACCTACGCTTCAGTGTTCTAAGGTTACCCTAAACACCACACTTTGATAATAAACACTACTTTGGATCTGACGATGCAATTCCTTTCTTGAAGACTCTTTGATCGATCTAATGGCTTGGATTCATCCTCAGATCTCTATCATCAGAGTTCCTTATCAACCCCATGCACAAGAATTCCAAAATCCTAATATTTGATCAACAATGGATATATCTCCACCTACGAATCCTACGCTCGATAATTAAATCGTCCAATAAAATGCTTGAGCTTGATAGGGGTCCATTCCCAATATTTTCGACCAATTATAGGTTGCCATGTATCATCCTCGGGTACGTAGACACTTCCCGTCAACATGATGTCAGTAAGACATCACCTTCCTCTTAGTCTTTCTTAAACGAGACCCACGAGAATCTACCATGTAGCTCATCTCTAGGTTATCCACTGATAAATGGTCGATATTGTCTCTCAAACTCTTCCATCGGGGTGCCTCCACTTCGACATCCAAGGTTATTCGAGTCTCTGACCAGGATATTCCAATAACAATTCCTTTATGATCTACGATTGCGATCGAATAACCGTGGAAAATCCAACAACCGTGGTGGCACTGGGTCTTATAAGCCCTCGGTCTCCAACCACTTCGACCACACCGAATCTAATGGTTCACATCTTCCATAGTTCTCCCCTGATGGATCAACGATCCTCATTTATTCATGGTATACCCTCCACATGCATGATAACCTACTTTGATGGAGGGTCAAGATCCCTCCACACTTCCAGATTGACGGTCGAGACTCTAGATCAAATGGAGGACATATATTTAACTGTTGTGCCAGATCAACAATCGCTTTTTTTCGAGCAAGACAAGAGCCTTTATGCAGGCTTGAAAATATGGTCTTGGACTTAGTCAATTTTGTGGGGTTTCACTGAGTCTTTTCAAGACTTGGCGAGTTTTTAGAAATCCTTGCTCAAGTCCAAGGCACTCCTTTTCCTATGCAGTATACCTCTAATTTGTTTCATTCCAAAAATATATCTGTCATAGGAAAACCAAACACTACAACACATAGGTATATGGATCCAAGTATCGTGACATACAAACATTGTGACACACAAGTGTATGAATCCAAGTACTGCGACATACAAGTGGTATCTATTTATGTACATATATGGTTATAACTATAATTATGCTCACGATTAGCAAGGTTACAGTTTCATTACTTTAACGAGAGACGATACAAGGCTTAAGCATTCACATACACAAGCATGCCCATAACCATATGATTTATCAATTACTGGAATGCACAACATATAAGAGATCCACCAATCCAATTGTCACTCATGCATGCACATACTAAAGACAATTATAAAAAAATTAGTCAGAAATCACATTCAATACATAGGGTTCAAAAATACTTATCTATTATAGTTGATAGCCAACCAACTGACTGTGGGTGTTTTCATTTTCACCCAATCATAGGATCTACATGCTCGGTCACTTCGGCTGCAGGCCACCCCCATGCCAAGCCATGATGCCACCAAGGAACCTCTCTCTCTCTGGTTCTCATCAATTTTTGAAGGACACTCTCCTTCACACCACTCTTGGTAGATATTTTCCCCACATCCACCTAGGTCAGCCCTCAACGAGGTTTTTCAAAAACCTTCCCAGTATCAAACTCACAACCTTCTTAGCTCAGGTTGGGATTTTGGACTCTCACTAATTCCTTTTCTCTAGGTCTGATCTTCAGACCCAAGGACTCAGAGCTCCAACTCTTTTTATGTTACTGTGGTTTTACACAATCCATCCTCTTTCTCCAATCCTTCTCTCTTGAGTTCACTTCCCCCAACATTTCCTCCTCCTCTCCTACACACCCTCATATGCTTCTCTTGCACACATCCCTTGGGAAGGTTTCCGACCTCTCTCCTTTCTTCTTTCAAAAGGAAACTTGTGGGTCAATATGATCTACATAGATGGTACCTTATGGTACCTTTGGTTGACAATTTTAGTTTTCCTAGCCTCATCTCCCATACTTGGATTTATTTGGGGTATTTGGTTGTCCAACTACCCTCCTTCCATATTAACTATTTTTCCTTGAAATCAGGGTTGAGGAAAATAATCTGAATATCAAATATTATCAACAAGGAGGTTTGGTCCATATTTAGCATGATGAACCCTTCTATAGGCTTCCTCTCCCTTTCCTCTAGTGGTATCATGGTCAGTACACAAGGCTTCACCCCCACAGTCAATTGTTGGCAATAATAATTAAAATAACAATACATTTACATTGTTCACATGCATGACAATCATTAACTATAATTAATTACATATAATCAGGGGTTTAGGAAATGGGTGTTACAATCCCCTCACCCTTCAAAGGAACACCATCCTTGCCGTTCTTTCTCAACAACACATTCCATGCCTCTATCCTTCAATTGTTTCAACATCTTTTTCCTTTTCTTGGTTTGGTCCTTTCCCAGACTCTTGGAATTTAGCACATGCCTATGAAAATTTCAAACAACGGGCATGCCAATTCATCATTTCATGCATAAAATTTTTATTACTATTCATAACTCAAGAGGAAATTTACAAACAACATAATAATTATCTATGTAGTTTATGGATCTGTATCCATATGGATGTCTCGTTAACTTGTCTCACTATTTTCCTTGACATACACGTTGTGTGCATGATCGTAATCAACATATTACAATAACTATTGAAGTCTCCTCTTCTTTGAGGTCACTCACCCCCTAGGCCCATGCTCATTCATCCCCTTCTCTGCTATACAGTCCTTCGGGTGATCCATCTTGCCTTGCCAAGGCTTTCTCGCAGAAGAATAATTTCTTAGACTTCCTTGATTCTTATAGTTGAGGATTCCCTCCAATTTTCTCTTTTCGAGGTGTCCCTATGGACTATGTCACCATGGCACATCATTCTATGAGGATCATGACTTATCACAACGTTCTCATGTCACTACAGTAGCCATTTTCCATGCTTTCTGTATTTGATAGGAATCATCTGTCCTCCCCGAACATATATTTTTCCTCTCACCTGTATCACATACATACAAAAATTCGTGAGATGCTTTCATTATTTCAATCAAAATTCTTCCAAATCTCTCACCCACAAATTTCAAGTTTCACATTTTTATTTCCAAATCTATTCCATATAGGAACCAAATCCCATAAGCATGAGATTTATTTCTCATGGTAGTTTGGCTCTTTCATAACCAACATGCATTGGTCTTCCTTATGGGCTTACAACAAAGCCATATCCAAGACCCCTCCTTTTTGCAATTCATTCTTAACTCAGCCAAACAAACTGTTAGTTCCTCATGCACATACATATATTCTTTTGCACATATTATTGACGTCACAAACAATTATTAACTTGTGCAATCTAACAATTGCAACATATTCATTTGTTCAAGGAAATATTATTCCTTATTCATGCTTCATTTCAACATATTAGGCCAAATCACATGTGATTCAAATATTAATTGAAATTTAATTCAATGTGCCAATGCCCATGGCCACATTTTCACACAATGCATACTTGCATTGATTTTTGGATTATTACCTTTCATGTTAGGCACACTTTTGATGGTGTGTTGGGACTCAACCAACCTCTTACCACATGAATTTCTCTGTCCACATTCATCATTACAGTAGAGTTATATTTTCTACTTCTGACTAATCATCTCCTCAAATGAGCATAATAAAACTTGGAATCATAGTTCCATATGAATGCATCCAATAATTCTTCCTCACCAATAACCAGGGTATTAATATTCATGACCACCCAAATTTCTCTCTTTACCATTCTGTTGTTCCGTAGAGAACTGGAAGATACTTCTTCTATAATGGCAAGTCATATATATACCCACTCTCTTATAACATGCATCTCCTCAATGCATTTAATCATCATGCTACCTTTGAGCACTTTTGTTCCAAATCACTCCTTGATTGGGCAATGTATTCATGAAATATATTTTTTCATGCATTTTCCCAAGGATTTCAATCATCTTCGGTTGTCAGAGGCTCACACCACCACATAGGTTCTTCTTCCTGAATCACACCCTACTTGGGTATCAATGGCATACAAAAACCATTTAGATCACATGCATACCATAAAAAAATTGATTATTTTAGAAGGGATTATTACCCAAACCCCTTTTACCTCTCATGTCACATGGGCATGAAATATGTATATATATCCTGGATGCCAACACCTTCTCTGACATTAACTTTTTAATGGTTGTTTCTTGGGACTTCTAAAGTCCCTTTCACAATTTTTCTTTTATCAACATCTTTCTTTCATTTACCTCTGTCTGAGGTTGCTAATATTGGAAATTGTCCTTCCCTAATAGTTCTAATCTTTTCTACAAGTGACATACATCAACACATTCACATTTTACATTAGCTGTCATGTAAAATCAAATGCATGTACCATAGTATTTAAATCAACAAAAAAATTCAGATATGTCCTAGCATATCTATATGCATTCCGTTACATTAACTCAATATTTTTCTGAATGCAAACATGAAATATTTCAGTTTTCTACATTATCATGCAACTATAAACATGCTCATGCCAAAAAAATTGCATTCATCGACATATCAATTTCTCATCCCAAGGAAACATAGTAGACAACACGAAAGGAGTTAAGGGGTTTTCCCATCAGGGAACTTTCAACCTAGTTGAATTAATTTTCAAGGCCTCATTTCCTTCACACAATATAACTTAACCAAGCTCATTCATTTAAACACATTTAATATTTTATCTTTCATTTACCAACTATACTTATTTCCCATCTGTTCTTTTAAAGCATACAACTTTGTCTCATCATTCATAGTTCTATAGTGAGAAAAGTGTTACTAATTTTCTCCTTCTTTTCTTCCAAAATTTATCCCTTCCTGGAACCTCCCTGCTCTTTTCCTTCAATAGTATTGGTCGTGTTCACCTTTAACTTATTGGGTAATTCAATAGGCTTCTTGTTCATAATGAATTATGAATTTGTGCATTCTGCACATTTCCCAACCAAAAATCAGATTGGTCCTCATTCATTTGCAAATATTTTTTACTCATGCATGATATTTTAAAATTTAATCTAGGATTCTTATATAAATAGGCCTTGAAACCCGCTGCCCAATTCTCAATAGTCATTAAGGTTATAGCTCTGTTCTCCTGATAGACTTATTTACACAGTTCCTCCACATAAACGTCTTCAACATGCAACTCTCTTGTTGCATATCCAAACAGTCTGACATGACCTCAATCTTGGTTCAGCCTTAGCTTCATTATTTTAGAGTTCTATCCAATATTCCACAAGGAATACGAGCATGCATTCTTATTATGAATTTCAATTACATTTAAATATATATCTTTATATTATAATCTTGATTTCATGTTGTGCTTCCATGCACTTAACCACATGCATTTTCATGTTGTGTGTGTTCACCTCTGGCACACTTCACAATTTTCACATCGCATGTCGATTTAAATAATTTCACTCATGATTGTTTACAATCATTCTCATGCAATCTCAAAGGCATAACCATGTTGCCTTTATCATGACAACATATCGTTCCTGCCCATTTATTCTTTCAACAATTTACACTGGATTTTCTCGAGGAAATGGAAACACATCCCCCTCAAGCTATTATTCCATCAAGACAAATCAAACCCTTCCAATATAGAGTCATCCATGCATCCATGTGTTACGAGGAAAATCTATCTATGGCACAGGGTAAACCAAAACAGACAGAAACGACTGCAGAAATCAACTCTAATATCAGATATGTTATATAAACAAATATGCTAACAAGACAAGATAAAGAGCCTACCTCATCCAAACGTTCGATGAAGTCCATCGTTGAGCACTTGATTCAAAGTGATACACCTGCAACTTTTCCTCAACAACCAAGAAATGCAAGCATACAGTGATAATATATCAAGTTAGCACATTCAATAGCATAATCCATCAATATTCATAACAAATATGCCCATGGAATAATAATTCAAATATTTGCAAGACATTAATTGGATGAGAAAAGAGTATTTATATTAAAATGTAATCAACATAAGTGAATGAATTACAAAATTTTGTGTCGGCACGATTCAGAACCGAGAAACCAAGTCCCTTCCAGTTGGGCCTCCACCACTTCAATCCTCCACCAAAGGAAAGTTCATATAACAGAGACAATGAGGTTGTAAATCAATTAGGGAAGAGCTTGGGGGATGAACAATGTGTTCATACTTAAAAGGATAAAGGGATGCAGACTCAATATGAAGTGAATAATTTCTCTAGAGTAACTTTTCTCTCAAAGTTGAATTCTTCTCCTCTTTTCCATAGCTTGGATATGGCCCATTTATGGCCTTCAAATGGAACTGAAGGCCTGAGTCAGAACGTTTCCAGTATATGGAAGGTAAATGATCATGGATACCATGACGTGACATGGAAACCTGACACCATTTTCAATTTTGGGCACAAAACCCGATGTACGCGGGCTGTAATGGTGCAACCTGCGTATATGCATGTTCTACAATAGTGAGGGCATGTATATGTGGAAAATTATTATTTTTATAATTGGGAACTGAAAAAAGGGACTTCAAGTCTGCGTAGGGAAATGGAAAAAGGCCTTCTAAGAAAATTTGCATCGGGTGAGGAAAATATTTCTATAACACCATGGCATTACTTAGATCTAGCAAGTATGAATATTGCCTCACATCTCACTTATTTAGGCATTCATGTCATACCTTTAAGCATGTATATGTATATTTAGTTATATGCAAATTCATCACTTGAACCTTTTTACCTCATTCATTCATATTGACTTAACATTATCCAGTATTGATGATACTTTAAAGTCACTTGCACAACCAATCTCACCAATAAAATCATAATTATGTTGCCATCTTTACAAGATAACAACCATAAAAAACCCACTTTTTCTCTTTGCTCTCTTAGCATTTTATCTTAGCTCTTTCCGAGGAATTTCATACTTCCTCAAGTTATTATTTGAACAAAATACTCAAACCATTCATTTTAGGGTCAGACATGCATCCATGGAATTATTCAGCCTAGGAAATCACACTCCTTTCCTTACTTCCCTCTTACTTAGGCATTCATATAATGATTTCAACCATATAAGTATATCTATGTATGTATTATGCATGTGCATTGCTTGCATAGTTTTATATTGTTCTTTCTTATTTATCTGATACTAATACCAGTCTTGTTTAAAGAGAAATTACAACCATACACATGATTAGTCTCACAAACATATTCATTCCCGCCTTCATACTAGGTAACTCTATAATGCATTCAATCCATGCACTCAAGAACTTACTTACGTATATGGATGTTCAAGATGCAGTTCACTGCTTGCACCATTTTCCATGTTATTAACACACATTGACTTTTCAAAATTCCATACCATCTCTCTCAGATATATTATAGACAATATTGTGGCTAGTCTTATAGGTATATTCATTAATCATGGTTCCCTTTTTGTATGGAAGAAACCAACAAGAGACCAGTCTTTCCCAACTGCTACAATCAACATTTCACAATTCAGTAATATAGACTAGATAATTACATCATTACCCAGGGCACACAAAATGCCCAATTTTCCAATTTCCATGCTTCAATTCACTTTTGCTAAGAATACATTTTACTAAGGAATCCTTTACTAAATCCCCTTTTAATTCTCTCCGATCATACCAAGCCACATTCACATGGACACAATCCACCTTGGGATGTCAATTTGGCCTATTTGTCATCTAGAAATGCTCCAACACTTCCTTTACTAGAATTTATACCAGTCTTCCATTAGCCATTACAACCTTATCCTTATAAGGAAATAATAGTGTTATTATCAAAATTTTATTTATGATGCTATAATCATACCGTTCTCATCTAAAAGGTCCATCAGTAGATCATGCCCTATAACCCACTATAGGTCTTAGTATATCCATTTGCATGTTACATTCATGATTACTTATTATTATATACCTTACAACATATCCACACCTTATATTTTTATGTATAAACAAATACTCATATCAATAGGTATATACCTCTTCTTAATGCAATCAAAAAATTATAAACTGGCTCATATGCCCATGTGACTTTTACCTCTCATATGAGGACTATCAATAGTCCAAAGGACTATTCTTTAGTTGTCTGACCAGATTGTCCCAACAACATTCTCAATCATTACATATAAGTTAAACTGACCTTACACATTTTCTATTAGTCCTCTAAACATGATGACTTATTCTTACAAGCTCTTAGGCTTGTTATTTATGCATAATTAATACTTCGAAGGATTCCATAAATCCATACTAAACTCTTTTAACCACAAGGAATTTCCTGTAAGGGTATTATCCCTTACCAAACAATAATCTTAAGGGATAGGGTTCTTTCAGTCCATACTTACATGCAACATCACAACCACCAACTTACTCATTTGGTAGACTGATACAATCCCATAGCAAGATTACACTATTTCTGACCCCTTTTACACTCAATTCTTGCCATTAATGCTTATTGGAATATTCCTATTCCAGGAAGAGTAGTTACTATTTTCAAAAAGGGACAATATACTTCCTCTATTGTAATTCAGTAAGAATTTCCAAGGTATGGTTTCAATCTGCTATCTTTATCCTCAAGGATCTTGTGAAGATAATCAACAACCTTTTAATGTAGAGAACACTCTTTCCAACATGCTCATCTTGGCATTGTTATACCAGTCCGGTAACTGGTATCTCTGGCCCATCCAGTCCTAGTGTTGTTACCTACTCTGATACCACTTTGTAACACACTCAACCCCCTAAGTACCCTTTTTAGGGATGGGGTATAAAATTTCACTTTTCCTCAACCTCCTCGAATCACTTTTAAAAGGATACCATCATCTTCTTCTTGCTAAGGTCTTTCCAACGACTGTAAGTTTGTCTCAATACAAGTTCTGGATCAAAAGATATGGCTTATTAAATTTTTTTAAGTCTTCTTCCGTAATAATGCCACGTGGCACCCACGTGGCTCCACATCACCTTTTAACGCAGACATGGCTGCTAGAGTGGCACCTGCCACTTGTTCTTCCCAGCTCTTGGCTTATCAGGTCCCGGGATCTTGACCAATTTTCCAAAGTCTTATACACCCTAAGGCCCGATCCAACACTATTTGTGTCCCAAGGTACGTGGCCCTATCATAAGGTGCCACTTTTCTACAATATAATGGTTTAGTGATGCCTTCCTGCATTCTACTGAATTTTTGGACCATTAGCCCACTAAAGGACCTATATAATACATTATTCCTCATCGCCCGATCTAGTATGAGTTGACAGCTTGGACATGTGGTCCTATCATATGCTTCCAACTGGACTTCACCATATCATGACTCGTAACCACCGAATGCCGGGATATTGACCTTATTTGCACCTTGGATAGACTCAAATTTCCCAATTCGGCATGATTTGTCACCTAGGGCACATGGTCATGTCACATGCCGCCACTTATCTGAATCCTCGTTGCGAAACATGGCTACTAGTACCACTTAACACGTGGAACTCATTTTCCTAATGGATGCCTGTCCAATTCGGTCAAATCCACGTGACATGTGGAATCACCATGGGGTGACACGTGGCCTTCCTTTTTTGTGATGTGTGGAACACTTTTCATGTGCCACGTCACCACCAGGCATCGGATGTTGGACCTTACTTATGGTGTTAAATTAGAGATCTCTCGGTGCTGAGGATTACAGAGGGGATTATTTAATACTAATCCCGTTATTATGATATCACTAATTAGGTTTAACACGGGTTACAACCCTGTGAGATCTACGACTGAGATCCCTCATTAGACTCTACCGATCTACAGTCTAGATCATCCCTCATATTCTTACCATCGGAGAACCTATGCCTCGATGTTATAAGGTTACACCAAACACCACACTCTGACGATAAACACTACTCTGGATCCGATGGTGCAATTCCTTTCCTGTAGGCTCTCCGATGGTGTTGTGAGTGGGAAATCCCTATACAAACTAAAACTTAGGGTTTTATTATGCATGCAGAAAATACCTAAAGATTCCTACTTTCTACCATCGTCACGGACCTAATCCCCATTATTCTTAAGAAAATACGTAGTTAATAAGATCAAGTGAGCATACCTTATTTCGGGCGTTTGATATCGATCCTTCTTCACACTTGATCGCTCTTTGACTGCAACTCTCCTCCCAAGGCTGACCTCCATTCACACAAAACAAACAAAGAACTCCACATGCATTTGATAAATAGATTAATGGGTTAGAGATTCAATCAACATGTATGCAATAAAACATGAAAACCTCATATGGTGGGATGGGAAAAGTACTTCTTTATTATTAACTTCAACAAATCAAATTACAATGATGAAGCCGACCATTGCTCCACGAACCTGATCTTAGGCTCCTCTTCAACTGTCCTCCAACTTCTTTGCCCTATATTTCTCTTTGCACAAGGATGGCTAAAGGGTTGGGACAAAGGGAATGCACAATTGGGTATAGTTCCTTTACTATGATTCTCCTCTTCCAAATGGGACACCTAACCCTTCTTTTATAGGCTAGAATAAGCTAGGTATTTGGTCGAACCCTCGGCCATGCATGGTCGAAAGGTTTAGTTAACTCACCCAAAGTTGTGTGTTCCATCAACAACTTTCCTTTTTTTGTTCTTTTGTAGGTACACGCGGGCTGTCTTAGGTCAGCTAGCATGTACACGCATGCAGTAATGGAGCAGGGCACGTGGGCCTTTATAAAAGGGGTTTTTAAGAAGAGTTGTTCAACAGTGTTTTGGCAAGGAAGGAATCTAAGATGGCCTGATGTCAGGTAAGCATGTCTGGTGCAAATTAGGGTTATAACAGATGCCCCCTAATGTGTGAGGTCAGAAGAGCATCTGATGGTCGAAATACATTAACAATCTTCACTGATGTGCCAAACAAGTGAGCCCAGGGACCAGAAATCGAGAGGTGTCATCTGTAAAAATAAAAATTGTCTCATCGAGGCAGGCACACCCATGCTCGAGATAAAATAAAATCATGGCTACCAATCAAATACACTGCAGATCCATGTCATATAACTATATAAAGTTTAGCAGCGAGAAATACACAACGAAGCTACATCTCAAAATAAAAAAGATATACATGTAGAATATCCATCTTCGTAGAAGCTGATAAGGCCTGATGGCTGGAGATGAGGTATTCAGAGCTCGAGCAACAACTTCAAAATCTTCAAAACTCGGGTAGGAGTGTAATATGAGTGTACGAATTCACTACCCATAGGTCTTCGATGACTCATTGGTCATGCACTAGAGAATCTTGATGACCAGACTGAAGGCTTCATTGATTTTAAACAAAGACTTGATTGGACGTTTAGGATGGCCTGGTATGAGGGCAAGAGACAAACTGAAGAGGGTTTGACTTAGGCTTGGTAAAAACTTCCCTTGGACAATAACACGAAAAATGATGAGACTCAGGCAACATGGCATTAACATAAGTTTACGAGGCAGGAGGCAACACAAACTCTCCATATGTTTGGAATAATAACCAAACGAAGGAGGACATAGCTCTACGTAGCGAGAACATCTTCCTAAGGTCATATTAAATCCCAGAGTTTGACAAACAAACAGATAGATGTGCTTTATCCAAGGGTGACTCATTATGCTGCCAATAAAGAAAATACTTTTCCCTTCCTCTTTTTGGGGTATATTTGATTTTTTTGTATTTTTCGATAATTTTGGAAAAAGAATGAAAGAATGTTATGTTACAAAGGAGGAATGAGTGTTGCAAACATACAAGTTCAAGGCACAGGGACAAGACTGATGTTCAGAGTGAGGATACTCGGGAAAAATCCTCCAGGGGCCAAAGGTGTCAAGATGCAGAGGCAAAGTACTATAGGGCTTGCGTATAAGGCATGCTTTAGATGTTTCAGTTGAGAGAAACATGGAGCCAACATTAGGCCAAAGACGTAGGTATGCAAATGCGATTAATAAAACACACAATGGTAATGTCCTTCGATGTGAATTTAACGAGCCTAGAGAAGGTAAGCTCGACGGTTTTTCATATTTAGAGAGTCTGAAAAAACGTAAAAGGAGACTCCACTGGGGTACCTTTTTCAAAGGTAGTCTAGTCGGTTCAAAAAAAGGGGTAAACTAGCACCGACAAGACGTCTATTCAAAACCATTTTAACAAGTGTGATAAAGACAAGATCACTTGACCATTTTTTCATTTTTAAGGAGTCTGAAAAAAGCTTAACTATGGACTCCATCGAAAATGTTCTTCTAGACCATTTTAATGAGTGTGAAAGAATAAGGTCACTCGACGATCTTTTCAATTTTAGGGAGTTTGAAAAGAGCTTAACTATGGACTCTGTGGGGGTTCCTTTTTCGTAAATTTAGTCCCTCAGGCCCAAAAAAGGGTTAAAATGATACCCGAGAGTACTCTTCTAGAGAACTGAAGTTCCTTAGAGTATACCTTTGTTCGTATAGTTGACCTTCCAAACCGAAAAAGGGTAAACTACTGCCGAACAGACGTGACTTTCAAATTTTAGTTTAACGAGTGTGAAAGGCCACAAGATCGCTCGACAATCTTTTCATGTTTAGAGGGTCTGAAAAGGGCTTAAAAGAAGACCCGTTATGTCTTTTGGGAGTCCCGAGGGTGAGGTTAAGAGTGAAAAGGAATCATGCAAATGAGGCTCAAACTCATAATCAGGAAAACAACCAGGACTCCTGAGCCTATAGTGATTAGAGACAACATGGACACCACAATGCAACCAGGATCTACCTAGGGCATCCATGTTCCAATAATCTCTACCACTAACTCGCGACACTTCTAAAGAAGCAATGATGGTTACATGTCGCAACCTTATGGGATCGATCCTATGGCAAAGGGATAAAGACAACGAGATACAAAAGTCAGGGTGGAAGGTAGTCACATGATCTCCTGAATCTTTGTTAGGCTTGGATTTGAACTTTGGTATGTCCAAAGGCAACTTCGTCGGCATAGGGGGCCAACGCAGATCGTGACAGATAGGGTCATTCAACAACCTTGTCAAGTCTGAAAAATGCAAGGTTTCCAGGAAAGGTAGTTTGGATTGTTGGTGATAACCTGGGAAAAAGGGACCTGGAGTTTGACTAGCACCAGGTTGCCAGGAAAAGTTCGGCTATTGGCTTGGGTTCTGGTAAAACCATGTCCATGACCAACGTACGGATTCTGTGTGTGAGGAGACATCATCAGTTGATTCCCAAAATAGGACGTAGATGGTTGGGCGTGCATTACATTCAGAGGACTTTGGGAAGGGTTTCCCCATGTCGATCCTGTGGGGATAGGCATAATACCTTGTCCGGGGTTCCATCGATTGTGAAAAGAATTTCCCCAGATCGACATTCTTGATGAGGGAATGAATCCCTGCCAAGAATTCCAAGGCCTTGATGCGGAAGAAGTTCCTGGGTTTTCCCCCTATGCAGGAATAGTACCCTGCATAGGAATAGGTTGTCCAAAATCGGGATTTCCCCTAGTCGGGAAAGCAGCTGACGAGAAGGCATTGTTCTCAAATGCACTGAAAAAAGAAAATGGTGTCGAACCTATTGACATATTATGCGAAGGTGGTCCTTGACTCCCTGCTCCAAATAAACTATGGTGTGTAGGTGGCCTAGCAGATTGCTGATGCGTGCCACCGAACGAAGGGGACGGAGGAGGTATATGAACTCCCCCGTAAGGGAAAGCATTAAAAGGAGCTAAAGTTCCCCCCATGTGGCCTTGCAGAGGAGCATTAGAGCTCCCTACCCCCAGACCTAAAGTCTGTGAAGTGGAGTAGGAAAGTATAAGACTTGTACCTGAGCTAGGCATCCCGTATGAGAACGGAGGGCCTGTTGCATTTGGTGTGAAAGGGGTTGTGGTCGCCGCCATAGACGGGATCGAACCACTGTGTGAGGTAGAGGCGGTTGAGACCATGGTGGCTCAGACCGGTGATAGTGGGTTAGGAGGGGGAAACTCTCCTGTGGTGACAACCATAGTGGGAATTAAAGAATTCCCAGAAGGAGTGACAACATTTGCTTCCATTGTTGCGTGGGACACCGTCTGACACTCATAAGGGTGAATTGGTACGATGATGGATGCCAAAAGATCAGTGGTTGGAATTTCAGGTGGACGAAGAGCTTTCGCTCCAAAGTCTAAAATGGTGATTTCCTCCGAATGTTGGTCAAGCACAATTTCTTGTGACCCAGTCGCTTCAAAAGACCCTTGTTGGTCTAGCTTTCGCCTTAGTGGTGGCAGAGGTGGCTCCAATGTAACTGGTGATAGGCCAAGAAGCCTTCATGACCGACGGATCTCATGATCCTCCACTGTGTGAGAAGATAAAAAACACTCTAGGGATTTTTATTTGTTCAAAAAACAACACACATTAAAAAAGTCCCTACAAGATAAAACAATCAAACACTAAACTAATTGGTAGAACAGTTACAACAACCAACACTAGAGCAACTTACTGGTGCAAGTGAAACTCAAACACGGAAGCACCCTCCAGGTATACTATGCAAAGAGTGGCCCGATGTCTGTCCTAGGTACCATGGTATACCCCCACAATCACCTGTGTATGTCCCTAAAAAGATAGGCAACTAGGTTTCCAGGGCGTGAACAATCACCAGGTGGGTACAATCGAAAGTCGGGTAGACCACAATGAGCAGGGTATTGAGCCTGAAACCTATCAAGGGTATCAAAAATAGGTGGTCCAGAAGACAATTGAGGACCTTGAACATATTTGAGACCCACGAAGCTCTGTGGAAAATGCAATTGACGGAATCCCAAGACAAACTCTCTATATGTGTTCTCCACTACGACTGGTCCATCTTTGGAGGGGTTATCTCCGCTACCTTTCTGCACACGACCTCATGTTTATCCCCTTTGTTAGAGGGGGGTCCCAGATAAATTTCACGATACTGGACTTTGACACTCCCTAACTCAGAGTCCAATGTTTGATTTTAATGGCTTTGAAGAATTTCCTCTCCAACCTAATTCAAGGCCCTAACCCTAAACTAGTTGGTTGACCCTACAAACACAACAAGTTTAATGAATTTTAGATTTAGCATTAATTTTTATGGCTTGTATTAAGTCAAAGGTTATGAAAGTGAAACTAGTGATGTTTGAAAGACGAAAGCAAAATAAACAGAAAGTTGGAAACAAAAAACCTTTACTTAACTGAACTCCTAAACAACTTTTCAAACTTAAAATTTTTTCTAAGATCTTTGAACAATAAACTCAAAGCAGGATTTCACTCAACTACAAGCTACTTATGATCTAAGTAAACCGTCAAGAACTTATGAAAGCAAAGACTTTTCCCTGGTTACTAATGAAAAACAACACTTTTTAACCAAACAAAGAAATAAAAGATTTTTTTTTATTTGAATGCTCACAAAGCAAAAAGGAAAAATATCAACAAGTCAAAACCAAGAAAAATTCTAGCCTAAGCACAGATCACAAAGAGTCACTTTTAAAAATCACACACAAGCAAATTAAAATTGGACTCTCACACTTGTCTAAAAACCCTATAAAAGAAAATTTAGAGGAAAGTTTCTAAATGAAAAAAGAAATCTATTGTTGTGATCAAACCTAAGTTACTGACCGCTATGAGAGAGACCCAAAAACTTGAGAGGTATAGCTCTTGTTAAAGGAAAGGATGACTGCCTCACCTTCAACAAAAATTCTCTCAACAACAAGCGTGTGCACGCGAGCTGTGTAAAGTCAGAGCGCGTGTACATGTGTGCTGGCCTTATATAGGCTGCGTGTATATCTAAAACTATGAGATAGATGAAAATCCAAGCAAGACATCCCAGGCAGAGACTACTAGTACTGAGAACTAGAATCTCTTGAAGACTCAGACACTTACTTTAACAGAAAAAGAAAACAATTCAAGGAAAACTTCATAGAACAAACCAATCCGAAGTGAAATCTAAGCTATAGACTACAAACAACAAAGACTTGAAAGAGTTCCAGAAAACCCCTGAGAAGGAATAATTCTAACAGGGAAGAGGATGACTGCCTCTCTAAAAGAATTTTTTTGGAATCATACATGCGACTGACACTTCCTCAACTAGCATTTACATGTGGATTGTGAGAATGTAGGGCATGGGTACACGCGTGCAGACCTTACACAGGCCGCATGTACCTCTGTGGGTATCAGAAAAAAAATACAGTCAAGCAAAGAAACAGAGATAACTGGTATGGAAGACCAGAATCTCTGTTAGCTCATACTTTTGCAGAAACTTTAAAAATAGGAAATGAAACTAGTTCTTAAAAATACCCAAAAAATATTCCCATAAACCCTAGAGATTTCCCCAGTATGGTCGCCAATTCTGTTGTGAGTGGGAAATCCCTCTATGGACTAGAACTTAGGGTTTTATTGTGCATGTAGAAAATACCTAAAGATTCCTACCTTCTACCGTCGTTCCGGACCTAATCCCCATTATTCTTAAGAAAATACCTAGTTAAGAAGATCAAGTGAACATACCTTATTTCAGGCATTTGATATCGATCCTTCTTCACGCTTGATCTCTCTTTGACTGCATCTCTCCTCCCAAGGCTGACCTGTATTCACACAAAACAAACAAAGAACTCCACATGCATTTTATAAATAGATTAATGGGTTAGAGATTCAATCAACATGTATGCAATAAACCATGAAAACCTAATATGGTGGGACGAGAAAAGTACTTCTTTATTATTAACTTCAACAAATCAACTTACAATGATGAAGCTGACCACTGCTCCATGAACCTGATCCTGGGCTCCTCTTCAACTGTCCTCCAACTTCTTTGCTCTATATTTCTCTTTGCACAAGGATGGCTAAAGGGTTGGGACAAAGGGAATGTGCAATCGAGTATAGTTCCTTTACTATGATTCTCCTCTTCCAAATGGGATTCCTAACCCTTCTTTTATAGGCTAGAAGAAGCTAGGTATTTGCTCGAACCCTTGGCCATGCATGGCTGGAAGGTTTAGTTAACTCACCCAAAGCTGTGTGTTCCGTCAATAGATTTCCTTTTTTCATGCTTTTGTAGGTACATGCGGGCTGTCTTGGGTCAGCTAGCGTGTACACACGTGTAGTAATGGAGCAGGGCACGTGGGCCTTTATAAAAGGGGTTTTTAAGAAGAGTTGTTCAGCAGTG
The DNA here is from genome assembly GCA_009831015.1 of Picea engelmannii. Taxonomy (NCBI): domain Eukaryota; kingdom Viridiplantae; phylum Streptophyta; class Pinopsida; order Pinales; family Pinaceae; genus Picea; species Picea engelmannii. The sequence continues at coordinate 93,592 of ML825133.1, read as the reverse complement.
TTTTGGCAAAGCAGGAATCTGAGATGGCCTGATGTCAGGTAAGCATGTCTAGTGCAAATTACGGTTATAACAGATGGATGTAACGACTTGGATTCATCCTCAGATATCTACCGTCAGATTTCCTTATCAACCCCACGCACAAGCATTCTGACAGCCCAATCTCTGATCAAAGGTGGAGATATTTCCACCTACAAATCCTACGCTAGATAATTAAAGCACCCAATCAAAGGCCTGATCTTGACAGGGGTCCATTCCCAATCTTTCCGATCAATTATAGGTTACCACGTACTATCCTTGTGTATGTAGACACTTCCCATCAGAATGACGTCAGTATGACATCACCTTCCTCTTAGTCTCACTTAAAGGAGACCCATGACAATATATGGTGGAAGTCATCCCTAGGATTTCCACTGATAAATGGTCTATATTGTCCCTGAGACTCTTCCATTAGGGTGCCTCCACTTCGACATCCAAGGTTAATTCGATGACACTCCATTTAGGATCTATAGTTGCGATCAAATAACCGTTCCAAATCCAACGATTTGGGTGGCACTGGGTCTTATAAGCCCTCGATCTCCGACCGCATCCACCATGATGAATCTAATGATTCACATATTCCACAGTTGTGCCCTGATGGATCAATGATCCTCATTGATTAAGGTTATACCCTCTAAATGTGTCATAACCTTCTTCGATGGAGGGTTAGGATCTCTCCACACCGCTAGATCGATGGTCGAGACTACATCTCACCCTATATCAAATGGAGGACCAAGATTTAACTGATGTTCGAGATCAACAATCATGATTTTTCGAGTAAAACAAGAGCCTTTACACAGGCTTGGCAGTTCGGTCCAGGACTTAGTCAATTTTGTGGCGTTTCACCGAGTCGTTTCAAGACTTGGCAAGTTTTCAAAAATCCTTGTTCAGGTCCAAGGAACTCCTTTTCCTATGCAGGATACCTCTAATTCTTTTCATTCCAAAAATCCATCTGTCACAGGAAAACCAAACACTGTGATGCACAGTTATATGGATCCAAGTACTACAACATACAAACACTATGATGCACAGGTATATGGATCCAAGTACTGCGACATACAAGTGGTCTCTATTTATGTACATATATGGTTATAACTATAATTATGTGCATGATTAGCAAGGTTACAATTTCATTACTTTAACTAGATCCGATATAAGGCTCAAGCTTTCACATACACAAGAATTCCCATAACCATATGATTTATAAATTGCTAGAATGCACAACATACAAGAGATCCAAAAATCCAATCGTCACTCATGCATGCACATCCCGAAGACAATTATAGACATTTAGTCATAAATTACATTCAATACACAAGGTTCATAAATACTTATATATTACATCTGATAACTATCCAATTGACTGTGGGTGTTCACCTTTCCACCCAACCATAGGCTCTGCATGCTTAGTCACTTCGGCTATAGGCCACCCCTATGCCAAGCCATGATACCACTAGGGAACTTCTCTCTCTCTGGTTCTCAAATTTTTTTTAAGGGCACTCTCCTTCACACCACTCTTGGTAGATATTTTACCTATACCCACCTAGCTTAGGCTTCAATGAGGTTTTTCAGATACCTTCCTAGTATCAAACTCACATCCTTCTCAACTCAGGTCAAGATTTTGGACTCTCACCAATTCCTTTTCTCTAGGTCCGATCTTCAGACCCGAGGAATCAAAGCTCTAACTATTTTTATGTTAGTGTGATTTTACAAAGTCCATCCTCTTTCTCCAATCCAAACTCTCTTGAGTT
>ML825133.1:44350-66030 GCA_009831015.1 Picea engelmannii | reverse complement strand
GTTGCATCTCTGATATATTTCTGTTATATTACTGGATATACGCGATATCTCTGTGCATTTCTTTATTATATCTCCGCTCTCATTTCGTGCCGAAATTAATCCGGATCATCCTAAGAAGAGAAGGAAGAGAATCAGGCCAACCTGCCTGTGCTCTGGGGTGACCCCGGGCTGCTTGAGCACACGCTAACGGGGTACTAAAGGCCAACAATCGGCTATTTTTTGTAGGTAGTACTTCTGCACTACTTCCGCTCGTAGATGTTTAGATTCTTAAACAATGAGCATAGGGAACAAGAACTAGTAGCTAAGTCAAAGTCTCGTCGCGATAATCCGAGAGGTTCCGATCGGTGGCAGTCCGCTCGGTTCTTTGCCGGATCTTTTTCCCTGTTTCATAGCCTGTTTAACTTTGACCACAGGTTCCCACTTTGGTTAACGTCATGACCACTATTCTTATTAGTCTATTTACTTTATGTCCATACTTGATTTAGATACGGCTATAGATAGATCAATTCGACTCAATATGGCTAAAGTCTTTAGGCATGGTTTAGTTACCTTTGTTTTGTTCCTTTGAGATAGTGAAATTCAACTAATCATTGAAGTGGGAAGGACTAGTATCTCTAGACTCTGGTTACCGAAATGGGATAATTTCTTTATTCATTCAATTAAGTCAATTAACGTTTATGGGGCCCAAACATATTTTGGGGTTAGTGGGCATGCCCCCCACCAGTAAGAATACTCATGATTTCGAATAGCTCAATATAATTCAAAGGTCCCGATCTATATATATACGATATATAGAGATATAAAGGGTTTCGGACGGGACCTAAAGGAAGGCAGGCCAGGTGGTGTTTGTCATTTTAGAAGTCAGAGGGCACCCTAGAAGTCAAAGAATCTCAGTCTCTGCATGCTGGCGATTCTTACACGGGGCTGCTTAAGTTGTAGAAATTCAACATCGGGATTTAGGACCCTCCCAAGTTGGCATATGTGGGATACTATTGGGATTAGAAGACCATATTTGAGATTGAAGTGCCGCTAATTTTCTTGCCATGTCTTGACCGCGTACTCAATTGTTTGTTTGCAGGAACTATTATAGATGCTTGGATAGAAACTGTGATGTCAAGAAAACGGTGGAACGTGACGCGCATGATAAGGGAATAGTCATCACTGAAAAATATAAATCTGGCCATGGTTTTAACCGAACATAAATATAAATAGCTAAGTCAACGAACATACCAAAACCTCGCCGAGAAGGCCTGGAATTTCCTTCCCCGGGACTCGAGAGAATGGGTTTCCCTCAGTGACCACCCCCAACAAACTATAAACCCATAAAACGTTCACCCTGGTGCTGGCAGGTGCGGGAAAGAAATGTTGTGACCAGAAGAGGAGCTCAAATGCTCCAGGCTCCAGCCTCTGAATGGCGAAGATGGATCCAGAATCCAAATTGATGATGATGATCTGGACAACACTGTGGTAGACCCTTTTAATCTCTTTAACTGGTCCACCAACACAATGGCCACTACTTTTGAAGAGGACAAAAATACCATGTGAGAACCCCGAGTCGGGAGAATGGGTTTCCCTTAGCGACCACCCCCAACAAACTATAAACCCATAAAACATTCACCCTGGTGCTGGCGGGTAAGGGAAAGAAATGTTGTGACCAGAGGAGGAGCTCGAATGCTCCAGGCTCCAGCCTCCGAACGACGAAGATGGATCCAGACTCCAAATTCCAATAATCAATTAAACAGAAGGAGACTGGAGTACTTCGAAATTAAAAGCTGCAACCTACGCTAGTAGCTACTAGCTACCCTCGGGATTCAGCCTGATCAGGGTTAGTGTTTATTGTGGTGACACGCAAGTGAGGAGCTTTAATTATATACAACTACTTCTACGGTTCCACCTAATTCAGCTTCCACGTCGTGACTCCTAACCTCTAGGCCCTACTACCTAGCCCTATGTCATACAATATCCGTATACCCACTAGAGTTTTTGACGGGCATTGGAGGCGGTCACACATGAAACTGACAGGTAGATAATTCTAATGCCAGTCAGTGATGACGTGTGAATTTTATTAGCCAGTGTCAAATACAGGCTGAGAGGTAAAAGACGGGCTACAACCCGTCAAATTCCAGGCCTGAGCCCATGCATGCATAGATTAAAACATTAAGTGTGTTGTAATTGTAACAAGGAGTCATAAGTATTGAAAAATATTATTGAAAGCTCTATTAAATAATTAGTGGAATTAATAAAGTATCAAGATAATATTAATATATCTTAAGATATCTTGACCAAGTGAAAACAAGTGAATATAAAGTACTTTTATAAAATATAAAAAGGGGTTATTAAAAAAAATCATTGGAAGGTATCATATTATAAAAGGGGGTTCTTTTAAAAGTTAAAGATAATTGAAAGTTCTCTAACTTATATCAAGAAGGTGAAGAAAAGTTATATATATATATATATATAATTGAAATTATTAAAGAAATTATAAGAAGTGGAAGTATTTTTATATTTTCTATCAAGAAAAAGGATTGATTAATGTAAATAAATGAGTATATGAGCTTCATCATTTATCGTAAATTATCGACAAAAAATAAATGGAGCCTATAATGAAAAATGAAGATTTATTAAGACTACAACAAAATATGTGTCAGTGCTACTTAGAATCAAAGGGAGACTTACAGGAAAGGATGTCACTATTTCTATTGATTCCACCGAACATGGTAATTATGTTAGTACCGAATGTGCTAACCAATTATTGATTCCTAAGTCACATATAATTGAAGAGACAAAATTGTGGAACGAAAAAGAATATGACATAATCAACCTACAATTAAACATTGGAGATTATACTTTTGTATCACAATTCGCTATTAGATCCTTGTGTGATGAAATTCTAGGTTCACCCTGGATGGAAATACTAGGGTCTTTCATCCTAAACACGAAGAAGATTTTTTTGACATTTTCATACAAACATAAAAAAGACAACATTACAAGACTCTACATTGGAGTCAGATCCAATAACATCAAAATAATTTAAAGATATCTCCAAAGTAATACTTCAAGAAAAAAAAAAATCAATGGATGCGAAAATAAATTGACAAAATTATCACCGATAAAAACTAAAAAAATTCTCTCCTCAAGAATCATAATCAAAACTTGATCACCTAGATTAAGAGGTTAAAATATTAGAAGAAGTCACACCAAGAAAATTTAAAGAAACTTACCAACAAGAAATCACTTATTGATAAGGAAACAATGATTGATCCCATTGAAATCAATAAATCATCAGCTGTAAAAATCCAAGTTGTGGAAAACAAAACAATTACAAATCCAATCCATCTCACCGCTCAAGAATCTACAAATTCAACTGAAAAAGACAATGTCAGATGTTCGAGTAAAAACGATGGAATATCCAAGTGTACTTACCAATCGAATTCAACCATGAAAAAGGAAACATTGGTGTGTGAAGAAAATCATATATCAAAATTAAACCAAGAAAACGCTACAAACATGATAAGGGAAAATAATGTTACAAGAACTCTTTATTGACATCCAAACCATAAAAGAAGATATCTTTCATGAAACCATATTCACCTGTGAGTATCGGTGAAATCTTTAGTCTGAAATCGGTGAAAGTAAAAGGATCTATAGTTTGGTCTTTGAAATCTTTCATGAAATCATACTCACCTGTGAGTATTGGTGAAATAATTCCATTTGAAAATTCCAGTAAATCTGAAACATACGACTCCATGTATATGGCCACAAGATCATGAATAATGTGATAGAAATTTGGTTGCTTTAGAGGACCAGGTTGCTCCTCTGCAAATGCCTTTCTACTTGCAAGTAAGTGACCTCCTTGTTCTTTCGAAACCAACTCTTGATCACCAACAATTGCAGTCTCTCCTTCATAAGAATGATCATAAGATAATGGTACAACAGGATTTAAAGCATCACAACTATGATCATCCAAGAACATATAGTTATCTATGCAATCAACCACTACTTCTTGCTCAAAATGTTTTGAAAACTGATCATAAGATTGATATGCGTTCATGCCCATAGAAAAATATGCAACTATTGAAGGATCTGATTCCAAATGTGAATCACACCCACTTCCTCGTTGTTGTTCCAGATTTGAATTATACTCATTGTCTTCTTTCTCAGAATCTGGAACATACTGACAGTCTTCTTGCTTATGCACATGCAATTCTTCAAGACATGCTTGCATACAAACACCCCTTCTAGCCCTGATGTTCTCTTCGACTTCTTCAACATCTTCAAATAGGTGTCTTAAGGATGAATATTTCCTTTCTCTCAGGAGAAGGACAAGCTCTGGATGTTGATCCATGACATAGTACACCATGGCAGCAATCTCTGTGTGTCTGATCTCCACAGGCATACTATGATAAACACTACAAAACCTCCTGTTGAAGACAACCAAGGCTTCCTCTTCCCCTCTCCTCAAGTCATTAAACTCAAACTAGTACTGATCAAGGGACTTGTTCTCACCCCAACACTTAAAAAAAGATTTGCATAAAACAATCCAAGAACCAATAGAACCGACTCCCAAACATTTATACTACACAGCAACATCTCTAGATAAAGAATGTGAGAAAAACCTCATGGTAACATCCTCATGAACAATCTCAAACTGGTCAAAAAATTTCTCAAAGGCCTCGAAGTGCCTCTCAATTGTAACATGATCCTCCCCAAAAAACCGAGGAAGATACTCAAAGGAATAAAGAGGATAAGGATGAAGGTCAAGTTGCAGCCTTAAAGGTTTAAACATCTTGTCTCTAATATTAGCTTGAAAACTAGTAGGATGAATATGAGGTTTAACAAGAATATGGACAAACTCGACAGTAATAACGGAAGGCAATGAGATCTGAAAAGGCTTTGAATCATTTTCAACCCCCTCAAGGCTACAAGGGTGATCAATTTCATGAGGAAATCCAATACAAATCTCACTTTTATGAATAGGTTGAGGAGAAGACACAAGATCAACATCTACAACACAAGAAGAGGGCATGTCTTCTTCTTCAAAGGATGGATAAATAAAGGAAGGCTTATTATCATTTGAATAGATAAAGCAGAGGATAATCCTTTTTATATGTAATGGGGAAGAGAGAAATGAGTTGATAAAGAAAAACATGATTTCATGAAGAAAGCTGATAAACTGATACCTGGTCTTCCCCTTCGGTATGGTCATCTTTCTGTCAACAGGGTCCTCCCCAATGGAGTCTTTGATTGTCGAGTCGCCAAGTGCAAACTGCAATCTTGAATGGTTCTGATATCTGATGCACCTTCATAATCATAAGCTCTTTGTCATTATATCCTAGGGAAATGTCTTCAATTCATTCCCCGGCAATGGTGCCAGAAATGTTAGCGCTAGAAGTCACCCTCAGATTGAATAGAAGGTAATCCCAGTACCCATCAGTTTATACAGTAAATGTAAATGAGTTTTAAGAGGCCAAATGGAGAAGACTCAATGAAAATAACGTTCTAACTCAAAAATATGGACTTGTATGCGCAAGCAATTGAGGTCTTGGATCAACTTCAGTCAGTAAGTTGGAGTAAAGGTGAGTAGGAGGAAGACTTTGGTAAGAAAAGTGTATAGGTCTACTGTGAACATCAGGCCTTCCAATAGCCTAATGAAGAAAAACTTAAACACAAGATCCTCTTGGATTCAAATTTCAAGGAAACTGAAAGAAATCATAACAACATTATAATTAAACATTCATCATAATACAATCAAAACAATCCATGTGAATCAATTAATCATGAACTCTCTCAGTATCAGAGGCAAATAAGATGGAGTAAGAAAGCTGACTTAGATTAATCAAGAAGTCTCAAATCAATACATAACCAAAGAACCAATGTTCTTCATCAAAATATTACAATAGCAGGGAGCCTAGCTCAACCATTCGACCTTAACAAAACATCAAAATTGCCTATATATATACTAAAAATGTTGCAACCACCAGGAATGTGATCGAACCCTTGCATTCAAAGTTTCCAGTCAGTGCCTACTCTATTAGCCTGTACAAGCCTTCTTATGTCAGACGCAAGCTCGACTTAGTTATTTTCTTTTCAGGAAAATCTGTCCCTCAGGAATCTTCGAATTGACAATTGACCCCCAAGACCCTTCTCTCCACACATTCCATTTATGGGGTGAGAAGAGGTCTCAACCACCGCCCCCATTTTCAATAACTACCTTCACAGGGATCAGGATGAGGCCTGACACCCATGAATGTTCCAGGCGGTTCCCACGACTTCTTCGAGTCAATCCCAACTCCTCGAGGCTAAGCATTTATTCTTCCGTGACCAATTACGGGCGCTTTCGGCCTTTGGTGCAACTCCTCTCCATTTCTCCATCCTGCATGTGACCTCGGGCCATATCTTGGCACTCATATCCAAAGGTGCTTTGGGATTTCGTCCTTCACAAACTTACGCCATGCTCCATGCTAAAACCTTTGATTCATGAAACTGTTAATTCTCAGATCTGGTGCCACACGTCCCTCTAAATCAGACGACTCTTGCTGATTTCAGGCTTCGGGACTTCGAACCTTTGGGTCTTCCGGACTTTAGGGCCTTCATGACTTTAGCGATTTTCTCATTTTAAATCTCCTGAAGTAAAAATACCAGAGTGAGAGCTCTGATGACGTGTGGCATTCTGGATTTGGACGACCAAGATCCACTTTGGGTCTCCAAGATCTGGGAAAATGAAAGCTTAAATCTCGCTTACTCTTCCATGTGCTTTTACCCGGAGCTATTGATCAATTAACACGTGGCTCTTATTGATAAATGGATCAGATTCAATTCGGGCCTTCGGGACTTTGGGAACTTCAGGACTTTGGCCACTTCGGCACTTTGCAATGTTTAACTCCCACAATTCTCCAGAGCGACGAACTTCGAAGCGAGGGATCTGCCTCCACACGTCCTCAGCTTTTGATGTCTCAGATTGTTTTTGGAATTTGGGCTTCGACTCTTCGGGAATTCCACACACTTATCATTTCGAAAGTCTCGAAGCTTATTTCCCCGAACACTTGGATCAACTACCACATGTCCCTTTAAAGATCAACAACTCATGCTCTCTTCGGGCCTTTTTCTTCAACACTATACTTCGCGCAACTTTAAGATTTCAAACACCCGTGAGCCGCTAATCTGAACTCCACATGGCATTCTCGCCATTGAAAGTTGAACTTGCCTTTTTTCTTGATTCGGGTCTAGAACGGACAGCTCTGAGTGTCGCTCTTTGAGCCCGCGGTTGCGGCTTTTGTAAATAAAGACTTGGATGATTGGATAGGGGCTTGGGAAAACAACAGGATGAGTGATTGAAACAAAAGGATATGGGTTTTCATTTTTAGAGGAAAACAAAAAGGCTTCAGGCCGAGAATTTTTTAGGTAAGACATCAAGGAAAACCAGGTCTTTTAAAAAAAAAGAGGTGAACAAAAACGACTTTACCAGTAGAAGGGAAAACTTTAAGACATGGTCCGTGAAAGAGAGAAAGACAGGGAAAGGATACAGACTTAGGTATTCACAAGATACCCATACGACTCTTGAAAACCCTACGTGATAATAGGTTCAACCATGACTTCATGGAAAAGAAGGAAACAATCCAATATTTCTCTCAATACGATAGAAGAAGAGTACATTATAGCATGCTCTGCTAGTTGTGAAGCCATATGGCTTCAGAAGTTGTTGACATGTCTTTTTGACTTAGAGATGGATGCTACCATGATTGTTTTTGATAACCAGAGTTGCATAAATATGACAGAGAACCCAGTGTTCCAGGATAATACAAAGCACATTGAGATCCAGTACCACTGCATTCGTGACATGGTACAAAAGGGAGTTGTGAAGCTCCAGTATGTTGGAACAGATGAGGACCTAGAAGATGTGTTGACTAAGCCTGTGTCTTGTGTGAAGTTTGAGTACTTCTGAGACAAGCTTGGTGTAGTTTGAAAGGACTTCCCTTGAAAGGGGGAGTGGCGTTGATGATACTATGGTATCATGACCACCAACAGGGCAACTCGTTTAGGATTCATATCCTAGGGGATTGATCATCCCTGGAAATATCCCGTAAGGTACAGATGGACGATATGTCAGAGTGCCTATGTATGTATATACTTGTTGTGGTCAGTAGTGTGGCAGCTCGTTAGGATTTATATCCTAGGGGATTTTATTATCCTTGGAAAGATCTTGTATGGTTCGGATGGATGGTCTGTTGGAGTGCCCACATTGATTGTTGTTGTTGATGATGATGATGTTGTTGTCTCATTCTATTTCCATTGATGTTGTTGTTCCAGATTCATGTTGTTGGTATTGTTGTTCCAACTTCATGTTGTTGATGATGATGATGTTACTCCAGCTTCGCGCTGCAGATGATGATGATGCTCAGTTTCTACTGATGTTGATGATGAAAAAAAAAATTGATGATTTATAGATATGATAGATAATGTTCCATATGTTGATGATAATGATGTCTCCTCCTCTTGATGTTGTATTGAGTCTAGTCATATATTATTGATGTTAGAATACCCTTTTTGTTAAGGGGGAGTGTTGAAATATTGTAACTTCGAAGAATATTCTACTTATCTTTGAGTCATTATTTTATTATATAAATCTCCTATTGTGGATTGGCCATGTCGGGTCAACATATATTTGTATATTATATATTTTGATTGTGGTTTTGTGTAGGTTGGCCCTAGTGGTTTTTCTAGGTCGACCCAAGGTATTGTCAACATAATTTTAGGTTGAGGACTTGTATTTATAGATGATGATGGCATCTCATTTGACACACCCACACTTGAGATACATATCCACTTGTGTATTGTGCATAAGAGGAGACATAGTGAAGTGGAGAAGAGACATAGTCTCTTAGTATTTTCTCTTGGTTTTTGGTCTATCTCTCTACGGAGACTCTTGTTCTAGCATTGTACTTGGTCTATCTATATTGAGGATGTTTATGCTGGGGGTTTTTCCCCATTAGGGTTTCCCAGGATAAAATTTTGTGTACCTCGTGATTGTGTTTCTTTCAGTGATCCTCATATGTTGTTGATTATGAAAATGTATTAAATGTTCATGTACTTTGGATATAACTTAATAACAACATTAAAAACTTAACATAAATATGGTTCGTTCCATGATGTTTTTCAATAATGTTAAACTGATGTTTTGGGCTTATGCAGTTCTATATGTAGTTTATGTCAAAAAAAGGCGTCTGTCTCATGCTCTTAAAAACAAGACTCCATATGAAATGTGGTATGGCCACATTCCTTTGGTGAGGCATATTAGGGTCTTTGGTTTCACTTGTTATGCCTTGATTCCTAAGGAGCAAATAAGAAATCTTGATGTAAGGAGTCGGAAGTGCATCTTTTTGGGGTAATAAAATACCACCAAGGGGTATCGTCTTTATGATGAGACAAACAATAAGTTCATCCTTTCCAGAGATGTGATATTTCTTGAATCCACCAAGAAAGATGAAATTGTTGAGAGACATGTTGATGATCTGGACAAATTTACTCGTGTAAAGACATATCATGAATTTGATGACCAGATTTCACATCTTGAAGGGGGGATCCCTATCATGGGTCAATCTTTGGAATATCCTTTTGTATCACCATCTCCCCCACATGAAGAATTTCTTGTCACTTCATTAGAACATAAATATCACTTAGATGATATGGTCAAAAATATTGAAAAGTCGAGGCTTGATGAGAACTCAACACTATCTCAATCAGATGAGAAATTGATACCATCTTAGAAAGGTCCACCAAAATGGCTCACAAAAACACTTGAAAGTGTTCATCCCGATGAGGTCAGAAAGATAGGAACTAGATTTTCCTCAAAACAAGATGGAGGTAATGTAGATAATTCAAACTCAAATGATGTAGATGATGTGGATGTTTCATATGATTGATTTGAATTTATCTACTAACCTTGAACCAACTTCCTTTAACTAAATTGCTTCTCATGATTAATGGAAATAATCAATGTAAAAGGAATATGATGCTCTCATCGAGAATGGGACATGGAAGTTGGTGGACCATCCATATGGAACCAAACCGATTGGCTGCAAGTGGGTATTCAAGAACAAGGACATATCAGATGGCTCACTTGACAAGCACATAACAAGACTCATGGAAAAATGATATGCACAGAAAGAAGGTGTTGATTATGAGGAGTCTTTTTCCCCCACAACAAAATGGGATACCATCTGCACTCTATTTTCTATGGCAGCACAAAATGGATGGAAAATTGATCAAATGTATGTGAAGGCTGCTTTCTTGAATGGAGACTTGAAAGAGAATGTGTTCATGTCTCAACCGAAAGACTTTGTTGTGAAGGGACAAGAACATAAGGTATGCAAGCTCATCAAATCCTTATATGGCTTGAAACACGCACCACGAGCATGGTATGAAAAGTTAACTGAGCATCTTCTGAAATTGAATTTCAAGCATTTCAATCTTGACAATGCAACTTTGTTTGTTAAGAAAGTTGGAAAAACATTTTTGTATCTTGTATTATATGTAGATAATCTATTCATAACATGGAACAATGAGAACTACACTGGATACATAAAGAAAGAGTTGAAGAAAGGCTTCAAGATGACAGATTTGAGACATCTTCACCATTATTTGGGCATTGAAGTGATATATAATCCAAAGTATGTATTCATTTCCCAGAAGTACATTGGAGAACTTTTGAACACGTTTAGCATGGTTGAGTGCAATATTGTTTCTACTCTAATGGAACAGAATTTGAAACTCACATCAAAAGAAGGAAATGAATTTGAGAATGCAACCAAGTATATATAGCTTGCTGGAAATCTTATCTATCTTAGTACCACCAGAATAGACATTTCATTTTTTGTTGGGATTCTTTCCAGGTTCATGCACAAGCCTTGTGAAGGACATTGGTTTTCTACAAAAATAATTATAAAATACTTGAAAGGAACTCAAGATTTTGGACTCGGTGACTCTAAGGTAGATGATTTCAACCTGATCGGATATTCCGATTCAGACTTTGATGGAGATAAGGAAAATGGAGTATCAACTTCAAGTTATTTCATGAGTCTTGGATCAACAATTTTCTCTTGGAGATCACGCAAATAATCAGTTTTGGTAGATTCCACAACAAAGGAAGAATATGTGGTAGTTGTAAAAGAGACAAAGGAGATTTTGTGGCTCGGGAGAATACTTGAATATTTGTATGACCAAACAAATGAATTCTACTCCTCTTCTAGTTGACAAAACTTATGCAATCAAACTGGCCAAGAATATTAGATTCCATGATGGAAGAAATCACATCAACACAAAGCATCACCTCATTCGGTATCATGTAGAGGCCAAGACTATTCACTTGAGACATTGTTCCACAAATGAAAAAATTGCAGACATCTTCACCAAAGAACTTGAAAGAGACAAAATTGAGAAGTTTAGAATGATGCTTGGACTCNGGGGGGGGGGGGAATGTTGGACACGTAATCCTTTTTGGTTTCGTTACTTGTAACTATAATGTAAATGTGAAGAGTTGTAGGTGATAGGAATGGTCACCTGTTGGGGAATACCAAGAGTCATTTACTTATGTATATATGCACCTATCATACTAATGCAAAACACATCAATTGTGGAGTTAGCTTTTTTCCATCCCTGGCTTGACAGCCAAACACCAAATTGGTGTAAAAGACCCCCTTGTTTGTGGGACAAGTGTTGGCATGGGGGTAGACCAAGGGTTCAACTCTAACAACGCACCAACAAACCCTAACTACTGGTCCTTTTGGCAACACCTGCAAAGTAGATGTAGTATCACTCGAAGTAGCAATAGGGGGTTGCAGGACACAAGTTTCTACAACCAGAGGAAAAGCAAGTGGATTCAAAGGAACAACACATAGATATCTAGTTATTCTTTATCTCCTTTAGGCCTATTGCACGAGCTATGTCTCAGATCTAACACAATCATGTAAGAACAGAATAACAGAAAGCAAAAGAACACAACATCAATCACACAGAACAACAAGATATATGCGGTTCACCCTCTCCCTAGGTCTACGTCCATAGAACTGCGTTTCTTGATATTATATGAAAACATACAACTCTATCTGGGCAGTTAGCTTGCATATCTATCTCTCTTTCTCTTCTTCTCTCCCCTCCCTACACACCTAGCTACAGGGTTGATTTTCGCACCCAGCTGAAGATCTTACAATAGTACAATATTCTCACAATACAATACTCTCCTTACACAACAACAATAATCACTCGACATCAGCAACAATGACAAACTTCTAGGTGTCAAAACCATAGATCCCAAAACCCTAGGTCAACTTGACCCACATTTTCAGGGCTTCACCAACATGTCTTTCCTTCTTTCCTGTGAGGTGCTCCAAAGCAACCATTGATGACATTTTTCTCTTGCTGAGTTTTCCACGATCCATCTTCCTCGTTGATTTGTATTCCTCGATATTCTCGTTCAATGAGTTTTCCCTTACATCGCTCCTTCTTTTCTGCTTCTTTGACCACTTCGAACCAATCTTCGTCAATGTGTTTTCTACGTAGTTCGTACTTCGCCTTATTTCCTTAATATTCACTTTCTTCCATAACCAAGGGCCAACAAGCCCCGAACACTCACATGTGACTCATCCTGAGGCACTACATGTCTGAAACTTCTGTTTACTTCGTCTTCAGACTATGTAGAGCAGCCTGTGCTCTTTGTTCGGTTCCTCCCTTCCTTGTGCAAATTGTATTTTTTGTGTCTAGTACCCAGTTTCAACTACACATGGTACCTAGACCCTTCTTCTTATGCTTTTACTGAGAGTTGTGAGGTAGCTAGTTGTCGTAGTACAATTTCAATTGCCTCCCATTTACCAAACCTTCCTTCTATTCTCCCTTCAAAGTCTTCAACTGCACAAATCCTCTTTCTGTAACATAGGAAACCTCATATGGCCCAAGCCAATGTGTCCTGAACTTCCTTGGATGCTTCATGAACTTGTTTTCATATTCCAATACCAGATCTGCTTGGTTAAAGGTTTGCTTCTTGATATGTCTATCGTCATGGGCCTTTTCTTGTTTCTTCTGTACCTACTGGTGAAATCTTGCAATGAATATGTCTTCCTCCAGTTCTATCAACTGCGCAATTCTATCTTGCATAGCACTTGTGTCATCCATATATGTGAATGTTGCAATTCTTAGACTATGAACCAAATATTCCATAGGTATGACTTGTAATGTCCCCACTTTGGGACATCATCACAGTGTAGAGGTTTATGATGACTAGAGTAGCCATATGGAGGTTATAGCGAGTACAAGGGTTATTGAGAGGCATTTTGGGGTCCATCTTACATTGCTCATAATATTACATCATTATGATCCATTCCGCACAGGTTGGATTTGGTTTCGTTGCATTCCGACTATTTCCATGATTTTGACTATTTTTAGCTATAAGCTAATTGAATTCACTGAAGAGGTCATTTTGGGCACATTACTTGGAGGAACCTCTCAATGTAATAGCTCATTGGAATCGAGAGAAGCAACACTACATGATGGGATGGTGAGAAGTGACTTTCAGTGGCCAGGGAAGCCACAAGGAGAGATAAGGTGTTTTTCAGAGGTAAAAAGGTTAATTAATTAATTAATTAAATATTAATAAAATGAAAGTCATTTTGGAGGGACAAGCAGAGAAAAAAGTATAAAGGAAAGGCAAGGGCCTCTACTCATTCATTCATGTATGTTTATCTTTTGGATTTCTAGCTTCTAGATAGAGGGCCCATCTCTTGGGGGTTTTGAGGGTTTTGACTTAACAAACCCTAGAGGATGATTCGATGGTGAAAGATTCCACCTAGATTGTCCCAATATTGGTCCCAGAGATGCAATACTCTCCCACACCATTCTATTTCTAGAGCTACTCAGTGTAGGAGGGTTCTACACCATCCACAAGGACAGGAAGAGAAGGAGGGTGCACCATTGGGGGTTTCCAGCAAGGGGGGCGCACCATTTATTGAAGGAAGTTTCGTTGCAGGAGTTTGAGGGATCCCTTGGAGATTTGAGCACTTGGGTTTTACTTGCAGGGCCTTGGCCATGATTTCTAGTGCCTCTTTAGAGAGTTCTATGGTACATATTATTTCCTAGAACATTGGGACGAATTGGAGAGAAGGATGACATTTTGGAGATTCATATCTATTCAGTTTGGAGGGGTTATACTTCAGATCTGACCCTGAGACTTCACATAGTGACTTGGAGTGTCTCGATCTATCTTTATAGCAAGTTTCAGGGCATTTGGAGGCCTCCTTCATCAGGGCCAAAATTATAGGGTTTGACAGTTTTAGGAGGGTGCATCTCCATTGGAGGATTCAACATTTGGAGGAGTTTCCCTTGGTATTTCGGTTTGAGATTTCAGGAGGGGATTCTACTCATTCCAATATACCATTCGAAATATTCAACATAGCATTTGGAGGTCTCCTTCATCAGGGCTGAAATTATAGGGTGTGATAGTTTTAGGAGGGCACAACTCCATTGGAGGATTCAACATTTGGAGGAGTTTCCTTTGGTATTTTGGCTTGAGATTTCAGGAGAGGATTCTACTCATCCCAATCTACCGTTCGACATATTCAATGTAGCATTTGGAGGTCTTTGATAGCAGGGCCGAAATTGTAGGGGTTGATAGTTTCAACAGGGCGTGGCATCTTCTAGCTTGGGGGTTGACACTTCATATGGCCCATATCTTTTTGTATTGGTATTCATGGTTTATTCAGCCTTTGGAGGCTTATTGTAGTCTTCTTTGGAGCATTTTGTAGCAGTTTCTATTGTCTATGTTCTTAGCCATCTATTGAGCATTCTAGATCGACATCTTCATTGTAGCAGGTTCTTCTATTTCATGAATAAAATCAGATGTGAGATGTTTTGTCTTGTCTATCATATTTCATATGGTTGAGGTATGTTCCATGATTGTATCTTCTTGTTTATTGTTGAAAAACACATATAAACACATCAGTAAAACCCTAAGTCTGAAATTGAGAGGCCATCCTGCAAGTAAACGCATCTAAACAAGTAGATCAACAAACTGTTTGACGAAATGCCACAACCAGAAAAGTTTCAAAAGACACCCAAAACCATGATGTTCTTGGAATAATGGCTTGGGATCATTACACGACTTCTTCTAGACCATAAACCAACTTAAAGGGAGTATGCATTGTCAACTTCTTGCAAGTGTTTGTGTAGGCCCATAACACTGCTGGTACTCTCAAATCCCAATAATCCCTGTTCACACTGTAAATCTTCATTAGCGCTGTCTCCAAGATCTTATTTAAAGTTTCAACTGTACCATTCGGTTGTGGGTGGTAAGGTGTGCTCTTCTGATGGTGAACTTCAAATTTCTGAGTCAAGGATTCAATAGTCTTATTAATAAAATGTGTACCTTGATCACTCATAAGGATCTTCGGGCATCCAAATTTGTTTATGATATCATCAAATATGAATCGCGCAGCTGTAGTTCCACTACAGTCCTTGACTTCTCTTGCTTCTGCCCATTTGGTCAAATACTCCATCACAGTGATAATGTATCTTGCTCCTGTGCGCTTTCTTGGTGGGTTGATAGGTCCCACGAAATCAATTTCTCATTTCTCAAATGCCTGTAAAGTTAGCTGATGTGATAAAGGCATCTCATCTCTTCTGGAAGGTTTCCCAACTCTTTGGCATACATTACAGGCTTTATAGTATTCCTTAGCATCTTTGTGTAAAGTGGGCCACTAGAGGCTAGCTCTAAGAACCTTCTGCGTTGTTGCTTTCCCTGCATAGTGTCCTCCTGCGATGCCTTCATGTGCTTCTGCCAAAATCAGTGGTCTTTCTTCCTCCATAACACATCTCCTCAGGATATCATAAGGTCCCATCTTATAAAGTTGTCTAGCTATAAGTGAAAAATCTGCAGCTTGAACTACCAGTTGTTCTTCTGAATTACTGTATATTCATGAGGTTCCATTCCTGTTGACAGGAACTGAACTATCTCAACAAAGTGATCATCAACCTCTCTTATGGCCAACAACTGTGCATCTAGTAGTGTATCCTCCAAACTGGTAGGTTCCTCTCCATGTTCTAACCTAGACAAATGGTCATGTCCCTTGTTCATTCTCCCTGGCTTGACCACAATCTCAAAATCATATTCCTGGAACAATAGCAACCATCTGCATATTCTTCCCCCCAACACTAGCTTGTTGACTAGGTATTTCAATGCAGAGTGATCAGTGAACATCTTAAAATGTCCTCCCAACAAGTAGTGTCGAAACTTTTGCAGCGTGTGCACCATGGCTAAACCTTCTCTCTCAGTGGTAGTGTAATTTATCTCAGCTGTAGAGAGCTTTCTGCTAGCAAAAGCTAACAAATGGTCAATATATCTTGCTCCTAGTTGTGCTAACACTGATCCTAATGCAATAGATGAAGCATCGACGTGCACATGGAATTCCTTACTCCAATCCGGGAAAACCAAAATAAGCTCAGTCACCATTTTTTGTTTTAGTGTGTCGAAGCTCTGCTGACATTCCTTTGACCATTGGAACTCACAATCTTTGTTTAAAAACTTCTCCATGGGTGTTCTTTTCTATGCATAGCCCTTGATGATGTTTTTGTAGTATCCAGTATGTCCCAGCGCAGTGCACAACTATCTAACCGAAGTAGGAGGAGGTAGATCAACAATGATGGTGATCTTGGAAGGATCTACCAACAACCCCCGCTTACACACAATATGGCCTAGCAACACCCCAAATGGCGAGAAGAAGATACACTTATTTAGGTTTAGGGAAATTTGACATTGTTTGCACTTATCCAACATTAGCCTTAAACATTCAATATGATTTTCCAATAAGCTAAAAATAGTCCAATCTTCAAAATATGCTTCCAAAAATTTATGTAAAATTTCCTTGAATGCTTCGACCACTTGATTCAGATTATTTTTGGCACGAAATGAGATCGGAGATATAATAAAAAAATGCACAGAGATATCACAGATATTCAATAATATAACAAAAATATATCAGATATGCAACCATAAACACAGATATACAGTAATACATGATTTATATTAATGAAATAAATGTACATAGATTGTAAAATACAGAGTGAAAGACTCGATAGAATGGTGGCAGCTTATCTCTGAGAAGAGATGTGACGGCTACTCTCATTCGCAAGAAGATGATTACAATGAGGCTCTGAAGGAATTTTTACAATAAATAGGAATGCCAAAAACCCTAGACATCCAAAAACCTAATCCTAGGAGATGAAGCACCAAAAGTCATGTGGGCCCTGTTCGGGTAAGTTAGTACATCAACTTCCCGGGGTCGTAACTTTTGCATACGATCTCCGTTTTAGGCGTATGATAGCTCGTTGGAAAGGTATCATCGAGGAGATTCATATTGGGGGATTAATTATGCCTTTAGATATTATTGAGAACCTCGATCTCGAAAAAACTTCGTTTAGGTCCTCAAAATGGCCCCGAAAGTTAAAACCCACTAAAAATAGTAAATTGCCAAAATTACCAGAAAACTGTTTTGAGCCAGTCAGAAAAGGTGGGTGGCCACCGATATCCACCTGGATCACCACCACCCTAGAAACAATGGTTGGTGCATTATTCAATCCGAAAGGCATCACTGTGTATTGGAAATAACCCCATTCTGTTGCAAATGTGGTCTTATGGCGATCTTCCTTAGCAATCATGATCTGGTGATAACTTGAAAAATCCATCTGTGAAGGAGTAAACTTCCCGTTCTCCCACATTATCCAACACTTTGTTAGTAAACAGTGTAGGGAATGGATCATGTAAACATGCATCATTCAGTTTCCTCAAGTCTACATAGATTCTGATCTCTCCTTTCTTCTTATCTTGGACCACCGTAGGGCTGATCCATTCTGACTCTTCAACATGTTCTATGATTCTTGCTTCCAACATTCTGTCCAATTCAACCTGGAATTTATGTTTATATTTGGGATTCAAGCTCCAGGGTATCTACTTGACTAGATTTGCATCTGGTTTCAAGGGGATCTTCATCTCTCCCATGGGTCCTTTAATGTCCTTCATGTCGGTGAACTTGGTTGGAAACAAGTCTTGATATTCATGCAGTAGTTCTGTGATTTTGTCAATAGTGGCATCGTCCCAATAATCTCCAAAGTTTGCGAGCTTAGGTGCTTGCTTTATCCCAATATTAACTTTCTTGATTTTGATTAGCTATCCATTAAAAGGTAGTTTGACTCCTGGTCCTTTTATGTCTCTCTTTCCTTTTGTTTCTGCAATGTTCACATTCCTAGGATCATCGTCTTCATCAACATTGATATTGTAACAACCTTGTAGTTTTTGAAGAGGTATAGTCCATTCATCCTATTCTTTCTCAATAGGGAGGTTAGGTGCCTCCTCAAAGGATTTTTGTCTTACAACTTGCAGAGCTTGATCTACTATGGGGTACTGACTTTCAAATAAAAATGTAGCTACAAAGTTCTGAGTCATACCGTACCAATCTGCAGTGGTGAGTCACAGTTCTGCTTGAAGATACCGATTGATAGGCATTGTGTCCAAGGTGTTAATCAACTTATGCACCCACTGATCCCGAGGAATGCTACGCAAGGCCTCCTCACAACTTCACACATGGTCCTTTAGACAACTCTAACTCGTGTATCGAACTTCACACCCTTCGACTTGTTCTAAAAAGAACACTGTCATCAAAGTGCAACATTGCACCCATTCCGCGATGTTCTTCTTGTGTGTTCTCCACCATATCGCTGGCATTTCTTTTAAAGCTTCATCCAGTGTCAATAGTCGTTGTTGTACTGGTACAATTTCTTCAAATTCCGACAAGAAAGTTTCTAAATGATTTAAACCATCAAATGTGGGTAAATTACTTACTTCTGTGCCAATCCAGTGAACTTCCCTGGTCAATCTAGCACACCTTCTCGTAGAAACTTCATACATTTTGTTCTTCCAGTTCTCTAGTGCTTCTTCCGAATCTGATGAGAATGTGTTGTCACTTCGCCAGCTTAAATTCCCATTTGTTGTAGGATTAATATAATCCTATTGTATTGCTGTCAATTTATATATGTTCGCTAGTTCATAAGCACGATCTTCTTCTCTGATGGATTATGTGTATCTGCAACCTTCATCAGGATCAAGAGATGTAATGACCCTAAGGCCATCACCTTCAAATGTCATTCTTCTTTTGTTTAAGTCAACAACAATGGAATTGATGAAAGCCCAATCAATTCCTAACAACGCAAGATAAGGAAAACTATTGTCAATTATCTCAATCACCTGGAAGTCCACAAACGTCCTTACCCCGTCGATGTCCACAGGGACATGCTCCAGTATTCCAAAGGGGATTACTGCCTGCTGATTAGCCATCCTAAGTCTGATAGGGGAATAAATTAACCTACGTTTTCCCATTAGTGCCCAGGTCTGCTTTGTCATAACATTGACTTCTGACCCTAATTCGAGGACCACATAATCTATGTCATAATCTATAATCTGAGCATTAAGGTGTAATTCCTTATTTTTCCTTCTCTTTTTGGATACTTGATGTGCTTCTCTATTCAACAGAGGGTCTACCCTACCGATCTCATACTGTCTGATCAAATTTTGTAGTTCTCGTACAACTCTTTCATCCTTAATCAAATTAATGCAAGTACATAAGAATTCCATAAGCTTGCTTACCTCTTTTCCTTCTTCGAGTGAAGCAGACTGATCAAATGCCAAAGGAATTCCACATTCTCGCACTTCTGGTTGTGTCTTTGATGGAGAAACCTGATCTCTTCCAAATTCTTTTCTTTCCTCTTCAAATGTCTGTTTTCTTCCTTCGGATCAAAAACTTGTGTCTTCTCTGCATCTCTTCTAACCCTTGATTCTTCTGTAGTATTCCCTAGGGTTACTCTGTCTTCTCCTGTAACAATGCCCCCTCTAGTGATAACAACGACTCTGGGATCCTCTCCTTGAGGTTCTACTGAGATTAATTGTACTTGTTGGTTTCCTCCTCGTCTTTCCTGGAGCTTTTCTAACAATGCTGGACAATCTTCAATAACATGTTCAAATGAGTTGCAGTAGTTGCAAGTGGTACAATGGTTCTGAAAGTTCGTTGCCAAATATCTTGGTTGTGTGCAATTATAACAAATGATCTGACCTCGACCTCAGCCCATGCCTCCACCTCGTTCTCTTCCTCTGAATCCACCGCGAGGGTTGAATTTTCCTCTTCATGGAGAGTTAAACTATGTAGCATTTCCTTCCTGTTGTACTTCGCCTTGAATCCTATATGTATCTCTTGATATTTCATGAAAGAGGTCATAATCCCTACAATCTTTCTCATCGTGCCTCACAGATTTACAGAATGTGCAGTAAAGGTTTTTAGGTGTCTGGACATATTTTTGCATGTAATAACATTCACCAAGGCGATGTCTATTTCTACATACCTCACACCAGGGTAGAGTAACCTGCTTCAAAGGGCTCGGAGCTCCAGAGGCCAAGTACTCATGAAATAGGGGATAATGCTCCTTATCATGGCCCTCTGATTTACATCTAATACACCAAATGTATTCTCTTCTATCTTTTCCTTTTTCTTTCTTCATATCTTAGAACTGTAGAGATAAGATAGTTAGCTGACTCAAAATTTGACTCATACCTGAGCTGGATTCTCCCATAGGGGTTGATTCTAGTTTCATGGCGATCTCCAATGCCTTAGCCTGCGAAACAACCTTCTGTTGAATTAGAGGAACTCTGATGTGTGGTAAGAGGGAAACAATGAACCATACCTTGTTCTGCTCATTTGGGATCTGAAAACTCAACCAACATGTCAAGGTCTTAAGCCTTTGATCAAACTCCCAAACAGGTTCAACTACTCTCTTCTTGATTTCTTTTAGTTCGGTAATGCACTGCAACTCTGACTTGGGTTTCTTGAATTCTGTGCTCAACGCAGTTTTGATGGTGTTCAACGGTTTAGGCTGTGAAGTCGTTGTAGAAAACTTCATATACCAACTCAGTGCACGGTCTCTCAAGGTAGTACTAAACTGAGCTCTCTTCACTGCTTTGTCATTGACTTGCTTAATACTCCATACAACTTAGCATAAAAATCAATGTTGATCAACATCTTCAGATCCATCTCCTCTACAGATAGGTAGCCTCATTTCATCTGCCATAGATCTTCCTAGGTTTCTTGATTGAGTATGTACTGAACTACTGGTAACAGTGCTCTGAGTGCTCTGGTAACTCTGACTACTCTGGTTACTTAACACTACTAAAACAACAGGAGGATTAATAATACTTACTTCGATAGTTAGTGCAGTTCATGAAGTTTTTGATTCTTCTCGGTGAGGTTCTTCAGCCTTCTCTTCCTCTTCTCCAGCGGATCCTAACTGTTCCTCATTCAATATCTCTTCTTCTTATCCACTGTAGAACCCTTCATCCTATGCTAGTGGTTCGTGGCTCTACTCAAACAGATTTACCAGAGGAACCTCTCTGAAGGTTCTCCCACTGCTCATATGTCCAACCTCTGTGTCGTTGTCGCTATCTGAGTTCTTGAACATTAGCTTTTCGATCTGACCCACTTACTGTATCTTCAAGATGTTCTTCTCATGCAATAGCATCTTGATCTTCAACTTCAAAAAGTGTAAAAATTTTCCTCTCGATCCCTTAAAGAAATATCTCTCTACTTGGCTATATGACTCTA
>ML825133.1:16104-27140 GCA_009831015.1 Picea engelmannii | reverse complement strand
GGATTTCATCCTTATATTCACCCATTTTAAAATTGACCAAGCATTGCTTTGTAACACATACCTGGTGTCCTTTTTGCAGCCATGTCACCTTGTATGGACTTGGGTGTTTGTTCGTTTTCAGCTCCAGCTTTTCCACCATCTCGATCGAAATGAGATTATCGGTGCTTCCACTGTCTACTATGACCTTGCATTTCCAGCCCTTGGTTTTGCAAGTCGTCCGGAACAATCTGCATCTCTGCGCTGAGCTGTCCACCTCTTTCTCAGGTTTTAAGAGAGCCTTGTGCACTGTCAGTGACTTCCCACTTCCAGTGTTTTCATCATCAACGTCTCGCCTCTGCGCTTCAGCGACATGGGCTTTTCCTCTGTCCATCTTCCTCTCTGGACATTCAACGGCTTTGTGACCATCTTTTCCACACGTAAAACACGTGATAACTCCTCCTCGACCTCTTCCTCTACCTCGGGTACGAGGAAATGTATTGGCGTCAGCATAATCTTCTTGCTGATCAACTTGCTGCCTCCTCGGCTCAAAATTTTGCCGCCTCTACTGTGAGGTTCCACCTCTTTCATCTTTTCCCTGAGGTCTCTTCCAATCCTCCTTGGGATTTTGAATTTTCTCTTGGGCAACTGTCTTGCCTCTAGGCTGGTTTCTGCCCTGCCCTCGCTGTCCCTGCTTGCGGTTCAGATTTTCTTCGGCTTTCAGAGCCATATGGTAAACATCCTCAACCGTGCGGATGGTCAGCATGCTCAATTCATCCTGAATATCATACCTGATACCATTCAGGTATCTTGCCACCTTCTCGTCATCACTCTCCCGATGACCAGCTCTGATGTTGAGCCTGTAGAATTCCTCGATGTATTCTCTCACCGTCATCAGCTTCTGTCTCAGGTTCTGCATGCGCCTGAACAACGTGATCTGATAATCCCTCGGAATGAACTTCGCCTTCATCTTGGCGATCATCCGATCCCAAATTTTGATCTTCTATTTGCCTTTGGAGCGTCGGTCTTCCTGCAGCTCGTCCCACCATAAGGCTGCATGTCCTTTTAGTTTGGTGACAACATGTCTCACCTTTTTGTCCTCTTCGATATCTTCGTAATCGAAGTAGGTGTCGAGTGCTCGGATCCAATCCAGCAACTCCTCAGCATTTAGAATTCCCTCATAGACGGGAATGTCCATCTTCATCTTCGAGTTCATCCTCGAAATGGCTCTAATCAACCTCTCTGTCGAGGCATCTTCTGCCGTGACCTCCTCGGCATCGTGTCCAGCTTCCTCCTCAATCTCAGGATCACTGAACTCTGCTGCACCAGCACCACGTATCTGGGTGGTCTCCATTTCTTCCAGTCTGGCTCAGAGATCTCTCATCTCTCTCTCTATTTCAGCATTCCTTGCTGGCCTACCCCTTCTTCGGGCATCCCTGTCCTCACGATCAGGTGACTGCCTCTCCCTTCTGGGAGGAATTGTATCTTCTTCGCTCTGATACCACTCTGATGCAAGTCATGAGTACCAGAGTGCTTTCCTTTCCTCTTTCTCTCCTCCTGCCTGAAATATACAGACAAGACTTTCGGGCTCTGATACCACTCTGACACAACCTACCCCTCAGCGGACGGTCGCTCCACCAGGACCTCCTTTTTCTCACAGGCCCGAAGAGTCCAAGCTCTTTCAACTCCCCTCGGGAGCCTTCGTTCCCACAGGATACTCCTCGACGGTCTCCTCTTCAGCTTATCGGGAGATCGGATCTCGCGATATCGCGAGACTTACAACACTGTTCTCGTGTAATCAAACACCGAACCTCGATCCCCGATGGTCAACGGTCAACACTTCGGCATATCGCCACCCGCGATGCCGAACCCTTGTAATTCGGAACCCCGAGTACCGAGGTGCCGATGCCACGTGTTATACTCCATACAGTCTCTGTGGGACCCGTCGCAACTCGAGATTTCGCTGTCTCTCCGTGCTCCCTTCGTCTTCGAAAACGCCGAAGTGCCGAGTCCCGACTCCTTGGGATCTCGTGCCCCCTGTTCCTCCGATGATCGACGACTCCGATTAAATCTGGGGATCGCAACTCGTGATTTCAACGTGCATGTAACTCTTGCACTCGCCAACCTCGATTTTCCGATATGAAATGGCCAACGGGTTCTACCTGCTCTTGAAGACTCCTTTCTTTCAGAAGTTCAAGTCGTCGATTCCCTTCCTCTTGAGAACTCTTCCTGCTCCCAAGACTTGATTCCGTTCAGGCTCCTCCTGGGTCTGTTCTCGCGATACTTGCAAGGAACTATCCCTCTTGAGCTTCTGCACTCTGACTCCTTCAGAGCTCCCTTGAACACGCTCCCTGTGCTCAACCTCGACCTTCACCAACCTTCAACGATGCTAAATATTTCCAGGTTCTATGCACTCGCAGTCATAGAAACCTGACTTCTCCCTTCACAGACTTGCTACTGGAAGTTCGGTTCGACCTGCACTCACCTGCACGGATCGAATAATCAAATTCACTCTTCTACAAGCGAGAACAAGAGTCTAACTGCTTGGCCTCCTCGATGCACTCTATGCGGAGGAATTCAACTACACTCTATGCATGAATCTCCTGGCTCAAACAAAGAAACAATTGAAACTCATTTCTCATTCTCTCAGGTTTCGAACTTGATATGCAATCACATAAGCAGCATATAGAAGATAAGCATAAAGAGAAGCAAGTATGCAACAACATAACATTAACAACACACACAACTCAAACACAGCCATGGAATTGAATCAAGAGCTTTCTTCTATTAATTCAATCTGTACATGGGGTTTCTTCACAAACTCTCTATGCAGTTCTTCTTCTGCTCCTCTCTACTAATGCTGAATAATTCTCAGGATAATGAATACAATGTACAAGGAGGGTGCCTATATTCGTTTTCCCTCTTGGAAAATGAAACTGTATAATCTACAACTAACCCTATCTACCAGCATTTAAAACTGTTAAATGCCTTCTTATCTACATTACAATACAAGTGCGCTTCATATGAATGCATTTGTTCAAACGACGACGCAACAATCTTTTCAAAGTAGTTCAAAAATGTATGCGCTGGTGCTGTCCAACTGTTCTTCTCTTCCCTCCACGCTGGCTCGTGTCATGACGTCGACGATGCTCCTGCATCAATTTCATGAGTGCAATTATGTTCCCTTTGCAGGAATAGATAGAATTCTCTGTCTGTGTGGATTTTCGAGTGTTATGGGATCCCAAGGTTGTGCAAGGAATGCACATCAGAGTTATTGGAGAACTTTGAAAATCCAACATAAGGAGTGAGCAAGAACTCAGTTTCGAGTTCAGGAGGAGCATGCCAAGTGGGCACACCAGAACTGGTTAAGCTCAGATTGGATAGTGCAAGTCTACACTAAGCGCAAGGAGTGCACAGATGATTCTTTAAAGTCCAAGACTCAGGAGAGCGAGTGCAAGGGTTTCATGAATCCAACACTTCGTCAAAGTGCTGGTAAATCTCAGGAGGAAGAGCACAAAGTGCTAGGAGGGTATTGAAGGAACACTTTAACAATGTTAATAAGCTTAGGAGGGAGGCACAATATTAATGCGTAGAGAAGAAGTCAGGGAAGGAATCTGTAGAAGGATAGAAGGGCCAAACCCTAGAAATTACAAGATGAGTAGGGGCAGTAACCCAGTGTAAGGAGTGTGTAGGAGAACTTATTATAAGTTTCAAGCTCAAGAGGGATAATGTTTCGTAGAATGCAAGAAAATTCCAAGGAGTCGACCCTGCAAGAGAAGATGAAGGCCGTGACCTTTAAAACTTGAAAAATCCCCTGTTGAAGGGAAGGTAGAGATGTGAAGGAGGAGGAAGCTACAACAACCATTGGATTAGATGTGGAAATAGATCTAGGTTGCCAGATCTTGCAAGAAGGAAGCCTAGAGAGAAAAGGAGAAGCGCGGGAAAAGGATATCATATCTCAACTGTTGGATCTCAGCATAAGAGAACGTGAGTTGTAAATCTCACGATTCAATGATTCATAACTATGAGAAAGATTGGTCCTTGTGTTGCTTGGAGGAGGAAACCCCAATGCTTGGAGTCCCGAATTAACGTCAACCGTAGATCAAGTGGCACAATGTGCGCTGTTAGATCTCTAAGCCTTCGACGGTTTGAAAATTTGAATATCTGGTGAGTTGGTCGTTGTTATTTGGAGTAGAGTAATCCCGGAGCTCTGAAGTTTGAAGTAAATCCTAGCCATTGATCAAAGGAGAACGAGAACCATTAGATCCCCGAGCCTTCGACAGTTCAGTGATTCGACTGTCTGGGTAAGTTTCGATGATTTTTCTTAGAGCATAGAAACTTCGAAGCCAGGAGTCCCGGATTAGATCTTAGTCGCAGATTATGGAGGGAGGATAATCCCCTTCAATCATTAGAACTAGCGTTTAAAAGGATGGGAGAGTGGAAGGATAGGGTAAAACCTACACCTGTTGGTCAACATTGCTTTATGACTGGATTCAACCGGTAACCACTCCAGGTGATTCAAGTGTGAAGTTTGGTGAATCCTTCGGAGCGTCGAAGTCTCGAAGGTACGAATAACACCTTTCGGCTAAGTGCTTGGTTCTATCCTGAGGTCATATGTCGATTCTATCGAGAAAAAAAAGAATAGCGCATGTGTTTTAAGTCAAAGGCGAAAGGGGGATAGTACAAGCTCCAAGTGGGTTTTGTGGGGCCTGCAAGCCGAGAAAAAAAGGGCCTGTGTCTGAAATCCAGGGGTTCTGCAAGGACCCAAGAGCCAACTTGGCTCCTATGAATGATCCTAGACTGAGAGGTCACAACACGTTTTCATTAGGTGGTATTAGAGCGAGATTTTGTTTGCATACAAAAGACAAAGGAAGGAGAAGACAACGCATGAGAGCTCTACCTGAATATTGTTTGGAGGTGTGCAATGGACAATAGACAACCAGGTGGGTTGAAAGAAGGAAATAACCAATTGCATTCTTGGAGCAGAAAAGAGCCCGTGGAGCTCTTAAAGTGAGCAGATAGAGTACACCAACAAAATAGCAAGGAGTGCTCAGGTCAAGGAGCGAGAGCAAGGTGTGCACCTACACTCAACATGAGTGTAAAATATTAGAGGAGGTTCCAGCATATGAACCCATATTCTAATCAAGGAGAAGCTTAGCAGAGGTTGATTGTAGCTCAGAGAGGAAAGGAGAGAGAGTTCCATTGAAGCAACTTAGAAGAAGATGAATTAAGAGGAGATGGATAAAGAGCTCAAGGATATCAAAGAGGAGCTCAACATATTGATGTTGCAATGGCAGAGAATGTAACAAGAAAAGAAAGAGAGCTGGAGATATGAATGGCCCATGAAAAAGAGGGTCAAGTGGCCTATCCAACAATTGATTTCCAAGAGGAAAAAAAAGGTGTTGAGGAGGTGGCTGAGGCAAGTAGAAAGTCTCAAGGACTCACAGGAGAGTATGTTTTACATCTGTAAACTAGAGAAAGGAGAAAGAATTGATGGACATGGTGAAGAGAGATCAACTGAAGATCTCATAAACTTCCAAGAGTGTAGAAAGGAGAATTCATATTTCTAGGAGGGAAATGAGAAGATGAGACTATCTGAGAGTCTCAATAGATTAGAGGAGAGTTCAATTCAACAAAGAGTGCTGAGAGAGAAGGAGAGAGAGGCAGGAGATAATCCTCATGATATTGAGCTTGAAGATTCATGTGGGGTCACAAGACGCATGAATGAAGATGATGAGAAGTTGAATACTTCAACTTTCAAGGAGGAGGATCAAAGGTGCATTCTGATCATTGGGGGGATTAACATATCTCTACCAAGAAGCCAAACAAAGGCCAGTGCATGTATTTCACATGAGAAGGTGATGCAGGAGGCATCCAGAGAACAATACATTGGGCCAAATGTTTTAAAAATTAACAGTTTATGTGTAACTGCAGGTGCATAAGAAGAACGACATCCAACAAGACTGTCAAGGAAAAGTAAAAAGAGCAGACACTAAAATCTTCTCAAGAGATGAAAGAGGAGGAATAAGGATAGACATCTTCCCAAAATTTGAATGGAATAAAAGACCATAACCATGTTCTGATGGTAGGGAAGATAAGAGTATCTCTTGGAAAGGGCCTAGGAGGAAAGGCCAATGAAGATGCTGCTTGTAAGGAGGTTGAAAGACAACCCACAAAGCCCATCATTTTGGAAGACATGAGGAGGAGAGAAGAAGATAATTCAGTGGAAATGCTCATAGATTGCAACAAGGGAAAAGAACAAAGGATAATTGTAGAATTGGAATCTACAGTAGAAGAGGAAGCATACAACATGGATTTTTTTTATCTCTGCAAGGAACTTGAATCTCTGGAAGAAAGAATAATGAACCAGAGGAGGCTCATCCAACAAGTCAATTTATAATTTGATGAAGAAGAGGGGATGCAACAACAACAGAGTAGACTGCAGGAGAGGAGACAACCCATGGATAAGCTGGACATGGATATTGAAGAGATAAGGAAGTTGATGCTGAGGTCAAAAAAGGAGACAATTAGAAACATATGGAGGTGGACAAGAGGATATTGCAGTGTCAAGATTAATGGAGCCCTGCAACATAATATTTGGAAACTAGGAGGAGAGATTGCAGTAGCAGTAGGACAACAATAACAACAATAGAAGAGAAGAGGAACAAATGATGAGCTCTAGAATGAAGTTTTGAATCCAGGAGGATATCAACAACAATAGCAGAGGATCCATGAGCATGACATCATGATTTTTTTAGCATATGAGTATGATGCAAGATCATCGCTCCCACTCAACATCCAAGTCAGCAACGAACGTAGCAACACATGAGGAATGGAGAAGATCCCGAGGAGAGAGGTGCAACCTTCTCATTTTGGTTTTAAATCCAAAATTTAATGTAATTAAGATTGTAAGGATGGAGAAAGGAAGAGCCATTGAATTTGTGTAAGGATAGTGTAAGTCACCTTTAATGGCTGGCAGGTAGATGAATATAGATGTGATCCAGATGAGTTGTCAATTAAATGTAATTTAATGTATTAGGTGAGGAAGGCTCGAGAAGCCCCTCTTTTGTATGAGGATCAAATTAATTATCTCTGGATAGATTAGGAGAGTTCATGAGAGGAGGAGAGGATAAGAATTGATACTTTGTTGAAGTCCAGTCTTGTAAACACTGTAAACATTGTAAAGGCATTTAGATTTAATTGAAAATAATATTTTCCTCCACATGTATCTATGTGTGTGTTATTTTGTCTTCTGAATGTTCACTGAATGTCTGTGAATTCCCCTGAGTGAAATTATGTTCCCTTTGCAGGAATAGATAGAATTCAATTTCTATGTGGATTTTTGAGTGTTCTTAGCTCCCGAGGCTATGCAAGGAGTGCACATCAAAGTTATTAGAGAACTCTAAAAATCCAGTGCAAGGAGTGCACAAGAACTCAGTTTCAAGTTCAGGAGGAGCGTGCCAAGTGGGCACACTAGAACTGGTCAAGATCATGAGGGATAGTGAAAGTCTTCATAGAGTAAGCGCAAGGAGTGCACATATGATTATTTAAATTCCAAGACTCAGGATTCCCGAGATTTCAGTGGTTAAGTGATTCGGTTGTCCGGATAAGTTTCGATGATTGTTGTTGGAGCGTGGAAAATTTGAAGCTCGGAGTCTCGAATTATATCTCAGTCATATATCATGGAGGGAGGAGAATCCCTGTCAGATGTTATATCTGGAATTTAAAATGATGGGAGAGTGGAAGGATATTAGGGTAAAACCTACACCCACTAGTCAACATTGTTTTATGACTGGATTCGGTCGGTAACCACTCTAGGTGATTTGAGTGTGAATTTTGGTGAATCCTCCAGAGTGTTAGAGTCTTGGAGCTCTAAATAACTCCTTTCATCTAAGCGCTTGGTTCTAGCCCGAGGTCATATGTTGATTCTGTTGGGAAAAAAAGGCTAGTGCATGTGGTTTAAGTCAAAGCAGAAAGGGGGCTAGTATAACCTCTGAGCGGGTTTTGTGGGGACTACAAGCAAGAAAAAAAGGGCCCATGTGTGAAATCCAAAGGTTCTGCAAGGACCCAAGAGCCAATTTGGATCCTAAGAATGATCCTAGATCGACAGGTCACAATGCGTTTACATCAATGTATGACGTCTTGGGGATATCTAGTGCTTTGGTAAGATCCAAGTCTACCATCTCTATCTTAGTTTCTAACTCTTGGTTACTGTTTCAGTTCACTTTAACCCATGTGGCACTTTTTTGGGGTATTTCCTAAGTTTATGGGTTCAATTGGGTTACAAACCCTTTATTGGGTCCATAATCACTTAGGATGCCTCACCACAAGTATATGATAACCCAATTTTTTTTTTGGTTGCTATTTGTAGATTTAAACATGAGTCAAACCTCCTTAACCCTTTTTTATTTCTTGGTATTCAGTGTACCATGGGTTCCTAAAGGGGGTACCTTCCATGTGTTACGTGATGTGTAGAATAGAGTCAACATTTTGGGCTTAAAAACCCATGGCATGGTGTTGAAAAATCCATAGTGTTGAGTCAACATGGGTGGTATGACCTTGTTGTATGAATTGGCCTATGTTTAGTGGATAACCTAACATACACCTATGCCTTGAGGTCATTCCCTTGATTTTTTAAAAGATTCAATTTATTTTTGTAAAATATTTTGAAGTCCCTTCAATCAACTTATCTTTGAAACCATATATTGCAAGTACACACTCATATTAAAAACACATCTTGATATAGATGTCTTCCATGTCTTACATGTTCTTGGGATACTTGCACTTATCATCTCCAACACCTATATAACTTGATCTATTATGATTATCTTGGCTCCAACCTTGAAGGCTTGTGCATTTATTCTAGAGAATTTTCATTGGCATAGTTGCACTCATACCTTGTGTCAGTCCATAAAGTTTCACTTGACTGTGAGAGGGAAAGCTAGGACATCATCAGGTTATTGCAATGGTATTTTTAAGGATTTTCTGAATAGGTTTTTAGAAAATGGTTGAAATTTGGTTCAAGGATTCAAACTAAACGCATAACTCAAATGTAAAAGCAAGAAAACATCCCACTAATTTAGTAAATGGTAGTCACCTTAATAGATCATAAAATAATGTAAATAAAGAAGGGAATGTATGAGAGTATCTAGTTTGTCAACTCCCATATGGATTTCTTATTTCAAAATATTATTGAGAAACAAGAACATGTACTTGAAGACAATATTGATTATAAACAAAAAACAATAGTGTTCACTGTGTTACTTAACATCAAGACATCAAATGCATTGCAACAAAATAAATGAATTCAAGTAAGAAAAAAAATAAAATAAGATACGAAAGAGGATCTGACCATCAACATGCCTTTGCCATTTAGTATCAATATGGAATATAATCTTGTCTTACAGTGGATTTTTACAAAAAAGGCCCTTGAATTCCCAACTAATCGACCCTCATACAATCTTTTCCGTGTTTATTTAAAGTACACTGAGCATTCCTGTAGATCCTATTTTCTAGTTTACGGTTTTGTAATAGGATAATGTCAATGCCTATTTCCTAGGAAAATTAGCTCAAATGAGCACCTATAATGCCTATATATTAGAGGGATCAACAACCAATCCAAATATACATTAGAAAATATCTTTACAAAATTGGAAAATCCCACAAAAAATGGAACCCTATCTTGCTGGGTTGTTCCATCTAAGATATCAAAAAGTTTCATTTGAACCTAAGCATTATGAATCAAACTGTTCATCTTTACTTTCTGAGCAATAACATTGAAAAATAAAAACTGAAGCAAAGTCTTCTTGAATCATCATGGTATGATGACTGCACTAGCCCTGGTGTCTCTCTATTTAAGCTTGGTTGTTAACACAACATTATGCCAATATAACCTTATATTGGATTATCTTACCTCTTTAAGCCATCATTTCTGTTCTTTTCTTTTCCTTTTTAAATCCTGTATCTTTTCTTGTTGTTTATCATTCCATTGCTCAAAAAAATATTTTTATTTCTTCAATTTCTTAATCATACTCTCCAACTCTTTTACTCTATCTTTTTCCTTCCTTGCTTTCACTTTAAATTCTGGATATTCCTCTAGAGGGGCATGTAAATTCAGATCTATAAAAGCTTGAGTTTTTCTTAATTTAATCACATATTTAGAAGATAACCCAGAACTAAGGTCTTCATCTTCAGTGTCGTCATAATATTTGGTTTCTGTAAGGTCTTGCATCTGGTCTGGTTATGGAAAAAGATCATTTATGTAATCATAAACTACACTTGTGCCCTTAAACAAAGAGTCAGATATTGAAGTTGATTTTGTAGTTGCTCTCGTCACAGGTCTTTTGGAGTACTGTGCAATCTTCTTTCCCTTTTATTGTTTCTTCTTCAAGTCCTCAGATTCCTTCTCTATTGTGTGTAAAGAAGACGCCACTACATTTTTTTTGATCTCCTTCTTAGAATCCTCTGAATTATATTCTATAATTATAAGATTCTCATTCTTGATGGAAGGATGAAACATTGCTTTTGAATTCAGTCTAAATTTATTGGCAGCTCTGGTGGAATACCTTATAGGGAATTTAGATACAGGTGTTTTCTTTTTAATCTATTTTTTACCCTTTTTAATATTCTTACTTGTAGATTGTTGTTTCTATTTGACTGGAGTCCGAACTAGACTTGTGGTGTAATATTCATATTCATCAAAATCCCTCTTTATATCTGGATCAGGATAGATGTTAGTGTCTTCATCCTTTTTAGGCTTCTTACCTCGACTAGTAGTGTCTTTCTCATGATCTTTACCTACAGGTAAATCACTAATATCTTGTTGGGTTTGTAATTTTCTCTTTCCAGCCCGAGTTACCCTAGCTGCAGGTGAATATTCTTTCATTAAAACTTTGGTGGCTTGAGAGGTCCGTTTCTCTTTTACAAGTTTCTTCCCCTTGACATTTTTGGATTTATTTGACTATAGATTCAGTTTTAAGGATTGGATTAACCAGTCCCAAGATCTATTGGCTTCATTTAAGGAGATGACTACTAATGCTCTAATCAAACATTGATGAAAA
>ML825133.1:0-16004 GCA_009831015.1 Picea engelmannii | reverse complement strand
TGTTTTGTATGAGGATCAAATTAATTATCTCTGGATAGATTAGGAGAGTTCATGAGAGGAGGAGAAGAGAAGAACTGAGACTTTGTTGAAGTCCAGTCTTGTAAACACTATAAACATTGTAAAGGCATTTAGATTTAATAGAAAAGCATAATTTCTTGTATATGTATCTATGTGTGTGTTATTTATGTGAATGAGCATTTGTCTTCTGAATGTTTACTGAATGTCTGTGAATTTCTGACGCAACCTACCCCTCAGCGGACGGTCGCTCCACTAGGACCTCCTTTTTCTCACAGGCCCGAAGAGTCCAAGCTCTTCCAACTCCCCTCGGGAGCCTTCGTTCCCACAGGATACTCCTCGACGGTCTCCTCTTCAGCTTATCGAGAGATCGGATCTCGCGATATCGCGAGACTTGCAACACTGTTCTCGTGCAATCAAACACCGAACCTCGATCCCCGATGGTCAATGGTCAACACTTCGGGATATCGCCACCCGCGATGCCGAGCCCTTGTAATTCAGAACCCTGAGTACCGAGGTGCCGATGCCACATGTTATACTCCACACAATCTCTGTGGGACCCGTCGCAACTCGGGATTTCGCTGTCTCTCCGTGCTCCCTTCGTCTTCGAAAACGCCGAAGTGCCGAGTCCCGACTCCTTGGGATCTCGTGCCCCCTGTTCCTCCGATGATCGACGGCTCCGATTAAATCGGGGGATCGCAACTCGCGATTTCAACGTGCATGTAACTCTTGCACTCGCCAACCCCGATTTTCCGATATGAAATGGCCAACGGGTTCTACCTGCTCTTGAAGAATCCTTTCTTTCAGAAGTTCAAGTCGTCGATTCCCTTCCTCTTGAGAACTATTCTTGCTCCCAAGACTTGATTCCGTTCACGCTCCTCCTAGGTCTGTTCCCGCGATACTTGCAAGGAACTATCCCTCTTGAGCTTCTGCACTCTGACTCCTTCAGAGCTCCCTTGAACATGCTCCCTGTGCTCAACCTCGACCTTCACCAACCTTCAACGATGCTGAAGATTTCCAGGTTCTATGCACTCGCAGTCACAGAAACCCGACTTCTCCCTTCACAAACTTGCTACTGGAAGTTCGGTTCGACCTGCACTCACCTGCATGGCTCGAATAATCAAATTAACTCTTCTACAAGCGAGAACAAGAGTCTAACTGCTTGGCCTCCTCGACGCACTCTATGCGGAGGAATTCAACTGCACTCTATGCAGGAATCTCCTGGCTCAAACAGAGAAACAATTGAAACTCATTTCTCATTCTCTCAGGTTTCGAACCTGATATGCAATCACATAAGCAACATATAGAAGATAAGCATAAAGAGAAGCAAGTATGCAACAACATAACATTAACAACACACACAACTCAAGCACAACCATGGAATTGAATCAAGAGCTTTCTTCTATTAATTCAATCTGTACATGGGGTTTCTTCACAAACTCTCTGTGCATTTCTTCTTCTGCTCCTCTCTACTAATGCTGAATAATTCTCAGGATAATGAATACAATGTACAAGGAGGGTGCCTATATTCGTTTTCCCTCCTGGAAAATGAAACTGTCTAATCTACAGCTAACCCTATCTACCAGCATTTAAAACTGTTAAATGCCTTCTTATCTACATTACAATACAAGTGCGCTTCATATGAATGCATTCGTTCAAATGACGACGCAACAATCTTTTCAAAGTAATTCAAAAATGTATGCACTGGTGCTGTCCAACTGTTCTTCTCTTCCCTCCACGCTGGCTCGTGTCATGACGTCGACGATGCTCCTGCATCATACTCCTCGGCTCAAAAATTTCATGGGCTCCTGTCCATGAGCTCCTACACAGTCTGACCATGCTTCTGAATCACTGCTTCTGTTTCCCAGCTGGCATCCTCCACTGGGTGATTTTTCCATTTCACCAGGTACTCAAAATATTTCTTTCTCCTGGTCTTCTTTCCAACTCTTTTATCCAGTATACACTCCATCTCTGGCTTCTGTGCAACTGGCAATTGCTTCTGCCACTGGACCACTGGTTCCTCGGTTCCAGTGTCTGCTGTATCAGTCCTGTATGGGTATAAGTCTGAAATATTGAAAATCGGAGATATCCCGATGCCCTCTGGAAACTCAAGCTCATATGCATTCTCCCCAAACTTCTTCAGGACTCTGCATGGTCCAATCTTCTTCATCTTGAGCTTGTTGTATGTTCCTCTCAGGAACCTTTCCTTCCTCAAGTGCGCTAGAACCATGTCTCCAACTTCAAACTGAAGTTGTCTTCTTCTCTGATCGGCCCTGCGCTTGTACTCTTGATTTGACTTCATCAGTCTTTGCTTCACCTGCGTGTGAAGTTCTTTCATCGCCTCAGCGAACTCTTCAGCTCTCGCGCTGCTTGTTTCAGCATGTTCTGACTCCCTGAGCTCAGATACTCCTCTCGGCTGTGTCCCATACAAAATTTGAAATGGGCTCTTACCTGCACTTCGATTCACAGAATTGTTGTACGCAAACTCTGCCTGTGGTAGGATTTGATCCCAACTGGTGTGATGCTCCGTCACCAGACTTCTCAACAGATCCCCCAAGCTTCTGTTGACTACTTCGGTCTGCCCATCTGTCTGTGGATGGTAAGCAGAACTGAACGCCAGGTTAGTCCCTAGTTTCTTCCATAGCGTCCTCCAAAAATGACCTATGAATTTGGTATCCTGATCCGATACTATGCTCCTCGGCAATCCATGCAATCGCACGATCTCTTTGAAAAATAAATTTGCGATGTGGGTTGCATCGCTGGTTTTATGACACGGAATGAAATGTGCCATCTTTGAAAACCTGTCCACCACCACAAAGATGGAATCAACTCCTCACTGTGTTCTTGGCAAACCCAACACAAAATCCATACTAATGGCTTCCCACGACCTCTCAGGTATGGGCAATGGCTGAAAGAACCCTGTGTTCTGCTTTCGGCCCTTCGCATGTTGACATATCCTGCACCTGTCAACAAATCTTTTCACATCTGCACGCATGCCTGGCCAGTAATATGATTTTCTCATCTTGGCGAATGTCTTGTCATGTCCAAAATGACCTGCTAAGCCCCCGCTGTGTTTTTCCTTCACCAAATTCTCTCTCATAGAGAAATCTGGTATGCATAATTGATTGCCCTTGAACAACAATCCATCCTGGATTAGATACTCCAGCCACGGGCTCCTATCCCCGAGCACCGGATTCTCGGCTGCTTCATAAGCTTCCCCGAAATCAGCATCACCTGCATACATATCCTTTAGGTTTTCAAAACCCAAAGTCTTGACCCTGAATTCCTGCAATAACAAACATTTCCTGCTCAAGGCGTCAGCTACCTTGTTAGCAGTCCCCGAAATGTGATTTATCACAAATGTGAAATTCTGCATGTACTCTACCCACTTCGCATGCTTTTGATTCAGCTTCTCTTGCTGGCTCACGAACTGCAATGCATGATTATCACTGTACAACAAAAATTCCTTGGGTATCAGGTAGTGCCTCCACTTTTTCAATGCCTGGATAATGGCATAGAATTCCTTATCGTACGTGGATTACTTCATCTTGGCATCATCCAACTTCTCGCTGTAGTATGCTATAGGTCTGTCATCCTGACTCAAGACCCCTCCAACAACATATCCACTAGCATCACACTTCACCTGGAAGGTCTTTTGAAAATCAGGCAACACTAACACTGGTTGCTCAGTTATCTTTCGCTTTAACAGATTGAAGCTCCTCTCAGCCTCTACTATCCATTGGAAAACCTTATGCTTCTTCTTCACAGTGTCCATCATTGCGGCTCTAATTCCACTAAAATTCCGAATGAATTTTCTGTAGAAGATTGCCAAACCGTGAAAGCTCCTTACTTCAAAAACATTTCTCGGCGATTGCCAATTCCTGATCACTTCAACCTTCTCAGGATCCATCTTCAATTCATTCGCCGATATAACAAAACCCAAATAAATGAGTTCTGTCTGCATGAAGGAACATTTCTTCAAATTGATCAGCATCTTCTCCTGCTGTAGCCTTCTCATTACAATGGCCAAATGCGTCAAGTGCTCAGCCTTCGTTTTGCTAAAAATTAAAATATCATCCAGGTATACCACCACAAATTTGCCAATGAATTCCCGCAGTACTTCATTCATCAGCCTCATAAATGTGCTTGGCGCATTTGTCAACCCAAATGGCATGACCAACCATTCGTACAAACCCTCATTTGTTTTGAATGCTGTTTTCCATTCATCTCCCTCTCTCATCCGAATCTGATGATATTCGCTCTTGAGATCTATCTTGGAAAAGTAATTTGCCCCACTCAGGCAATCCATCAAGTCATCCATTCTCGGCAATGGGAACCTGTACTTGTTGGTGATCTTATTAATCGCCCTAGAGTCTGTACACATTCTCCGGCCTCCATCCTTCTTCGGACTTAGCACTGTTGGAACAACACACAGACTAAGACTTTCTCTCACCAGTCCTTTATCCTGCAGATCCTGTACCTGCCTTTTGACTTCCTCATTCTCCTGAGGTGTCAACCTGTATGCTGCCTTATTCGATAGACTTGCTCCGGGTATGAGGTCAATGTGATGACTCACACTCCTCATCAGTGGCAATGAACGCGACAGTTCATCCACGATGATATCAGCAAACTCCCCCAGCAGTTGCTGAATTTCTTCCGGCAAGTCGTCCACTCTTGTGCTTGTCAGGACAATTCTCGGCTTCCTGACAACAAAGAACTGTGGATCTTCATCCTTCTCCAACTCTGTGAGAAGCTCTTTCCCACTCATGAGAAGTATGGTATCGCTCACTTACGGCTTCACTTCCTTATCCTTTACCGGATGCAATGTATGTGATCTCCCATCCTTCTCCAAGGTGTATGTGTTCATTCTCCCATCATGAACAACATGTCGGTCATACTGCCAAGGTCTTCCCAATAAAACATGACAGACATCCATGGGGATGACATCACACAGGATTTCATCCTTATATTCACCCATTTTAAAATTGACCAAGCATTGCTTTGTAACACATACCTGGTGTCCTTTTTGTAGCCATGTCACCTTGTATGGACTTGGGTGTTTGTTCGTTTTCAGCTCCATCTTTTCCACCATCTCGATCGAAACGAGATTATCGGTGCTTCCACTGTCTACTATGACCTTGCATTTCTAGCCCTTGGTTTTGCAAGTCGTCCGGAACAATCTGCATCTCTGCGCTGAGCTGTCCACCTATTTCTCAGGTTTCAAGAGAGCCTTGTGCACTGTCAGTGACTCCCCACTTCCAGTGTTTTCATCATCAATGTCTCGCCTCTGCGCTTCAGTGATGTGGGATTTTCCTCTGTTCATCTTCCTCTCTGGACAGTCAACGGCTTTGTGACCATCTTTTCCACATGTAAAACACGTGATAACTCCTCCTCAACCTCTTCCTCTACCTCGAGTACGAGGAAATGTATTGGCGTCAGCATAATCTTCTTGCTGATCAACTTGCTGCCTCCTCGGCTCAAAATTTTTCCGCCTCTACTGTGAGGTTCCACCTCTTTCATCTTTTCCCTGAGGTCTCTTCCAATCCTCCTTGGGCTTTTGAATTTTCTCTTGGGCAACTGTCTTGCCTCTAGGCTAGCTTCTGCCCTGCCCTCACTGTCCCTGCTTGCGGTTCAGCTTTTCTTCGGCTTTCAGAGCCATATGGTATGCATCCTCAACCGTGCGGATGGTCAGCATGCTCAATTCATCCTGAATATCATACCTGAGACCATTCAGGTATCTCGCGACCTTCTCGTCATCACTCTCCCAATGACCAGCTCTGATGTTGAGCCTGTAGAATTCCTCGGTGTATTCTCTCACCGTCATCAGCTTCTGTCTCAGGTTCTGCATGCGCCTGAACAACGTGATCTGATAATCCCTTGGAATGAACTTCGCCTTCATCTTGGCGATCATCCGATCCCAAATTTTGATCTTCTATTTGCCTTTGGAGCGTCGGTCTGCCTGCAGCTCGTCCCACCATAAGGCTACATGTCCTTTTAGTTTGGTGACAGCATGTCTCACCTTTTTTTCCTCTTCGATATCTTTGTAATCGAAGTAGGTGTCGAGTGCTCGGATCCAATCCAACAACTCCTCAGCATTTAGACTTCCCTCATAGACGGGAATGCCCATCTTCGTCTTTGAGTTCATCCTCGAAATGGCTCTAATCAACCTGTCTGTCGAGGCATCTTCTGCCGTGACCTCCTCGGCATCGTGTCCAGCTTCCTCCTCAATCTCGGGATCACTGAACTCTGCTGCACCAGCACCATGTCTCTGGGTGGTCTCCATTTCTTCCAGTCTGGCTCAGAGATCTCTCATCTCTCGCTCTATTTCAACATTCCCTGCTGGCCTACCCCTTCTTCGGGCATCCCTGTCCTCACGATCAGGTGACTACCTCTCCCTTCTGGGAGGCATTGTATCTTCTTTGCTCTGACACCACTCTGACGCAAGTCGTGAGTATCAGAGTGCTTTCCTTTCCTCTTTCTCTCCTCCTGCCTGAAATATACAGACAAGAATTTCGGGCTCTGATACCACTCTGACGCAACCTACCCCTCAGCGGACGGTCGCTCCACCAGGACCTCCTTTTTCTCACAGGCTCGAAGATTCCAAGCTCTTCCAACTCCCCTCGGGAGCCTTCATTCCCACATGATACTCCTCGACGGTCTCCTCTTCATCTTATCGGGAGATCGGATCTCGTGATATCGCGAGACTTGCAACACTGTTCTCGTGCAATCAAACACCGAACCCCGATCCCCGATGGTCAATGGTCAACACTTCGGGATATCGCCACCCGCGATGACAAGCCCTTGTAATTCGGAACCCCGAGTACCGAGGTGCCGATGCCACGTGTTATACTCCATACAGTCTCCGTGGGACCCGTCGCAACTCGGGATTTCGCTGTCTCTCCGTGCTCCCTTCGTCTTCGAAAACGCCGAAGTGTCGAGTCCCGACTCCTTGGGATCTCGTGCCCCCTGTTCCTCCGATGATCGACGGCTCCGATTAAATCGGGGGATCGCAACTCATGATTTCAACGTGCATGTAACTCTTGCACTCACCAACCCCGATTTGCCGATATGAAATGGCCAATGGGTTCTACCTGCTCTTGAAGACTCCTTTCTTTCAGAAGTTCAAGTCATCGATTCCCTACCTATTGAGAACTCTTCCTGCTCCTAAGACTTGATTCCGTTTACGCTCCTCCTGGGTCTGTTCCCGCGATACTTGCAAGGAACTATCCCTCTTGAGCTTCTGCACTCTGACTCCTTCAGAGATCCCTTGAACACGCTCCCTGTGCTCAACCTCGACCTTCACCAACCTTCAACGATGCTAAAGATTTCCAGGTTCTATGCACTCGCAGTCACAAAAACTCGACTTCTCCCTTCACAGACTTGCTACTGGAAGTTCGGTTCGACCTGCACTCACCTGCACAGATCGAATAATCAAATTCACTCTTCTACAAGCGAGAACAAGAGTCTAATTGCTTGGCC
Organism: Picea engelmannii; assembly: GCA_009831015.1. NCBI lineage: Eukaryota > Viridiplantae > Streptophyta > Pinopsida > Pinales > Pinaceae > Picea > Picea engelmannii. Next base: position 8,510 of record ML825133.1, on the reverse strand, counting down.
TCCTCGACGCACTCTATGCGGAGGAATTCAACTACACTCTATGCAGGAATCTCCTGGCTCAAACAGAGAAACAATTGAAACTCATTTCTCATTCTCTCAGGTTTCGAACCTGATATGCAATCACATAAGTAGCATATAGAAGATAAGCATAAAGAGAAGCAAGTATGCAACAGCATAACATTAACAACACACACAACTCAAACACAACCATGGAATTGAATCAAGAGCTTTCTTCTATTAATTCAATCTGTACATGGGGTTTCTTCACAAAATCTCTATGCAGTTCTTCTTCTGCTCCTCTCTACTAATGCTAAATAATTCTCAGGATAATGAATACAATGTACAAGGAGGGTGCCTATATTCGTTTTCCCTCCTGGAAAATGAAACTGTCTAATCTACAACTAACCCTATCTACCAACATTTAAAACTGTTAAATGCCTTCTTATCTACATTACAATACAAGTGCTGTTCATATGAATGCATTCGTTCAAACGACGACGCAACAATCTTTTCAAAGTAGTTCAAAAAGGTATGCGCTGGTACTGTCCAACTGTTCTTCTCTTCCCTCCACGCTGGCTCGTGTCATGACGTCGACGATGCTCCTGCATCAATTTCATGAGTGCAATTATGTTCCCTTTGCAGGAATAGATAGAATTCTCTGTCTGTGTGGATTTTCGAGTGTTATGGGATCCCAAGGTTGTGCAAGGAATGCACATCAGAGTTATTGGAGAACTTTGAAAATCCAACATAAGGAGTGAGCAAGAACTCAGTTTCGAGTTCAGGAGGAGCATGCCAAGTGGGCACACCAGAACTGGTTAAGCTCAGATTGGATAGTGCAAGTCTACACTAAGCGCAAGGAGTGCACAGATGATTCTTTAAAGTCCAAGACTCAGGAGAGCGAGTGCAAGGGTTTCATGAATCCAACACTTCGTCAAAGTGCTGGTAAATCTCAGGAGGAAGAGCACAAAGTGCTAGGAGGGTATTGAAGGAACACTTTAACAATGTTAATAAGCTTAGGAGGGAGGCACAATATTAATGCGTAGAGAAGAAGTCAGGGAAGGAATCTGTAGAAGGATAGAAGGGCCAAACCCTAGAAATTACAAGATGAGTAGGGGCAGTAACCCAGTGTAAGGAGTGTGTAGGAGAACTTATTATAAGTTTCAAGCTCAAGAGGGATAATGTTTCGTAGAATGCAAGAAAATTCCAAGGAGTCGACCCTGCAAGAGAAGATGAAGGCCGTGACCTTTAAAACTTGAAAAATCCCCTGTTGAAGGGAAGGTAGAGATGTGAAGGAGGAGGAAGCTACAACAACCATTGGATTAGATGTGGAAATAGATCTAGGTTGCCAGATCTTGCAAGAAGGAAGCCTAGAGAGAAAAGGAGAAGCGCGGGAAAAGGATATCATATCTCAACTGTTGGATCTCAGCATAAGAGAACGTGAGTTGTAAATCTCACGATTCAATGATTCATAACTATGAGAAAGATTGGTCCTTGTGTTGCTTGGAGGAGGAAACCCCAATGCTTGGAGTCCCGAATTAACGTCAACCGTAGATCAAGTGGCACAATGTGCGCTGTTAGATCTCTAAGCCTTCGACGGTTTGAAAATTTGAATATCTGGTGAGTTGGTCGTTGTTATTTGGAGTAGAGTAATCCCGGAGCTCTGAAGTTTGAAGTAAATCCTAGCCATTGATCAAAGGAGAACGAGAACCATTAGATCCCCGAGCCTTCGACAGTTCAGTGATTCGACTGTCTGGGTAAGTTTCGATGATTTTTCTTAGAGCATAGAAACTTCGAAGCCAGGAGTCCCGGATTAGATCTTAGTCGCAGATTATGGAGGGAGGATAATCCCCTTCAATCATTAGAACTAGCGTTTAAAAGGATGGGAGAGTGGAAGGATAGGGTAAAACCTACACCTGTTGGTCAACATTGCTTTATGACTGGATTCAACCGGTAACCACTCCAGGTGATTCAAGTGTGAAGTTTGGTGAATCCTTCGGAGCGTCGAAGTCTCGAAGGTACGAATAACACCTTTCGGCTAAGTGCTTGGTTCTATCCTGAGGTCATATGTCGATTCTATCGAGAAAAAAAAGAATAGCGCATGTGTTTTAAGTCAAAGGCGAAAGGGGGATAGTACAAGCTCCAAGTGGGTTTTGTGGGGCCTGCAAGCCGAGAAAAAAAGGGCCTGTGTCTGAAATCCAGGGGTTCTGCAAGGACCCAAGAGCCAACTTGGCTCCTATGAATGATCCTAGACTGAGAGGTCACAACACGTTTTCATTAGGTGGTATTAGAGCGAGATTTTGTTTGCATACAAAAGACAAAGGAAGGAGAAGACAACGCATGAGAGCTCTACCTGAATATTGTTTGGAGGTGTGCAATGGACAATAGACAACCAGGTGGGTTGAAAGAAGGAAATAACCAATTGCATTCTTGGAGCAGAAAAGAGCCCGTGGAGCTCTTAAAGTGAGCAGATAGAGTACACCAACAAAATAGCAAGGAGTGCTCAGGTCAAGGAGCGAGAGCAAGGTGTGCACCTACACTCAACATGAGTGTAAAATATTAGAGGAGGTTCCAGCATATGAACCCATATTCTAATCAAGGAGAAGCTTAGCAGAGGTTGATTGTAGCTCAGAGAGGAAAGGAGAGAGAGTTCCATTGAAGCAACTTAGAAGAAGATGAATTAAGAGGAGATGGATAAAGAGCTCAAGGATATCAAAGAGGAGCTCAACATATTGATGTTGCAATGGCAGAGAATGTAACAAGAAAAGAAAGAGAGCTGGAGATATGAATGGCCCATGAAAAAGAGGGTCAAGTGGCCTATCCAACAATTGATTTCCAAGAGGAAAAAAAAGGTGTTGAGGAGGTGGCTGAGGCAAGTAGAAAGTCTCAAGGACTCACAGGAGAGTATGTTTTACATCTGTAAACTAGAGAAAGGAGAAAGAATTGATGGACATGGTGAAGAGAGATCAACTGAAGATCTCATAAACTTCCAAGAGTGTAGAAAGGAGAATTCATATTTCTAGGAGGGAAATGAGAAGATGAGACTATCTGAGAGTCTCAATAGATTAGAGGAGAGTTCAATTCAACAAAGAGTGCTGAGAGAGAAGGAGAGAGAGGCAGGAGATAATCCTCATGATATTGAGCTTGAAGATTCATGTGGGGTCACAAGACGCATGAATGAAGATGATGAGAAGTTGAATACTTCAACTTTCAAGGAGGAGGATCAAAGGTGCATTCTGATCATTGGGGGGATTAACATATCTCTACCAAGAAGCCAAACAAAGGCCAGTGCATGTATTTCACATGAGAAGGTGATGCAGGAGGCATCCAGAGAACAATACATTGGGCCAAATGTTTTAAAAATTAACAGTTTATGTGTAACTGCAGGTGCATAAGAAGAACGACATCCAACAAGACTGTCAAGGAAAAGTAAAAAGAGCAGACACTAAAATCTTCTCAAGAGATGAAAGAGGAGGAATAAGGATAGACATCTTCCCAAAATTTGAATGGAATAAAAGACCATAACCATGTTCTGATGGTAGGGAAGATAAGAGTATCTCTTGGAAAGGGCCTAGGAGGAAAGGCCAATGAAGATGCTGCTTGTAAGGAGGTTGAAAGACAACCCACAAAGCCCATCATTTTGGAAGACATGAGGAGGAGAGAAGAAGATAATTCAGTGGAAATGCTCATAGATTGCAACAAGGGAAAAGAACAAAGGATAATTGTAGAATTGGAATCTACAGTAGAAGAGGAAGCATACAACATGGATTTTTTTTATCTCTGCAAGGAACTTGAATCTCTGGAAGAAAGAATAATGAACCAGAGGAGGCTCATCCAACAAGTCAATTTATAATTTGATGAAGAAGAGGGGATGCAACAACAACAGAGTAGACTGCAGGAGAGGAGACAACCCATGGATAAGCTGGACATGGATATTGAAGAGATAAGGAAGTTGATGCTGAGGTCAAAAAAGGAGACAATTAGAAACATATGGAGGTGGACAAGAGGATATTGCAGTGTCAAGATTAATGGAGCCCTGCAACATAATATTTGGAAACTAGGAGGAGAGATTGCAGTAGCAGTAGGACAACAATAACAACAATAGAAGAGAAGAGGAACAAATGATGAGCTCTAGAATGAAGTTTTGAATCCAGGAGGATATCAACAACAATAGCAGAGGATCCATGAGCATGACATCATGATTTTTTTAGCATATGAGTATGATGCAAGATCATCGCTCCCACTCAACATCCAAGTCAGCAACGAACGTAGCAACACATGAGGAATGGAGAAGATCCCGAGGAGAGAGGTGCAACCTTCTCATTTTGGTTTTAAATCCAAAATTTAATGTAATTAAGATTGTAAGGATGGAGAAAGGAAGAGCCATTGAATTTGTGTAAGGATAGTGTAAGTCACCTTTAATGGCTGGCAGGTAGATGAATATAGATGTGATCCAGATGAGTTGTCAATTAAATGTAATTTAATGTATTAGGTGAGGAAGGCTCGAGAAGCCCCTCTTTTGTATGAGGATCAAATTAATTATCTCTGGATAGATTAGGAGAGTTCATGAGAGGAGGAGAGGATAAGAATTGATACTTTGTTGAAGTCCAGTCTTGTAAACACTGTAAACATTGTAAAGGCATTTAGATTTAATTGAAAATAATATTTTCCTCCACATGTATCTATGTGTGTGTTATTTTGTCTTCTGAATGTTCACTGAATGTCTGTGAATTCCCCTGAGTGAAATTATGTTCCCTTTGCAGGAATAGATAGAATTCAATTTCTATGTGGATTTTTGAGTGTTCTTAGCTCCCGAGGCTATGCAAGGAGTGCACATCAAAGTTATTAGAGAACTCTAAAAATCCAGTGCAAGGAGTGCACAAGAACTCAGTTTCAAGTTCAGGAGGAGCGTGCCAAGTGGGCACACTAGAACTGGTCAAGATCATGAGGGATAGTGAAAGTCTTCATAGAGTAAGCGCAAGGAGTGCACATATGATTATTTAAATTCCAAGACTCAGGATTCCCGAGATTTCAGTGGTTAAGTGATTCGGTTGTCCGGATAAGTTTCGATGATTGTTGTTGGAGCGTGGAAAATTTGAAGCTCGGAGTCTCGAATTATATCTCAGTCATATATCATGGAGGGAGGAGAATCCCTGTCAGATGTTATATCTGGAATTTAAAATGATGGGAGAGTGGAAGGATATTAGGGTAAAACCTACACCCACTAGTCAACATTGTTTTATGACTGGATTCGGTCGGTAACCACTCTAGGTGATTTGAGTGTGAATTTTGGTGAATCCTCCAGAGTGTTAGAGTCTTGGAGCTCTAAATAACTCCTTTCATCTAAGCGCTTGGTTCTAGCCCGAGGTCATATGTTGATTCTGTTGGGAAAAAAAGGCTAGTGCATGTGGTTTAAGTCAAAGCAGAAAGGGGGCTAGTATAACCTCTGAGCGGGTTTTGTGGGGACTACAAGCAAGAAAAAAAGGGCCCATGTGTGAAATCCAAAGGTTCTGCAAGGACCCAAGAGCCAATTTGGATCCTAAGAATGATCCTAGATCGACAGGTCACAATGCGTTTACATCAATGTATGACGTCTTGGGGATATCTAGTGCTTTGGTAAGATCCAAGTCTACCATCTCTATCTTAGTTTCTAACTCTTGGTTACTGTTTCAGTTCACTTTAACCCATGTGGCACTTTTTTGGGGTATTTCCTAAGTTTATGGGTTCAATTGGGTTACAAACCCTTTATTGGGTCCATAATCACTTAGGATGCCTCACCACAAGTATATGATAACCCAATTTTTTTTTTGGTTGCTATTTGTAGATTTAAACATGAGTCAAACCTCCTTAACCCTTTTTTATTTCTTGGTATTCAGTGTACCATGGGTTCCTAAAGGGGGTACCTTCCATGTGTTACGTGATGTGTAGAATAGAGTCAACATTTTGGGCTTAAAAACCCATGGCATGGTGTTGAAAAATCCATAGTGTTGAGTCAACATGGGTGGTATGACCTTGTTGTATGAATTGGCCTATGTTTAGTGGATAACCTAACATACACCTATGCCTTGAGGTCATTCCCTTGATTTTTTAAAAGATTCAATTTATTTTTGTAAAATATTTTGAAGTCCCTTCAATCAACTTATCTTTGAAACCATATATTGCAAGTACACACTCATATTAAAAACACATCTTGATATAGATGTCTTCCATGTCTTACATGTTCTTGGGATACTTGCACTTATCATCTCCAACACCTATATAACTTGATCTATTATGATTATCTTGGCTCCAACCTTGAAGGCTTGTGCATTTATTCTAGAGAATTTTCATTGGCATAGTTGCACTCATACCTTGTGTCAGTCCATAAAGTTTCACTTGACTGTGAGAGGGAAAGCTAGGACATCATCAGGTTATTGCAATGGTATTTTTAAGGATTTTCTGAATAGGTTTTTAGAAAATGGTTGAAATTTGGTTCAAGGATTCAAACTAAACGCATAACTCAAATGTAAAAGCAAGAAAACATCCCACTAATTTAGTAAATGGTAGTCACCTTAATAGATCATAAAATAATGTAAATAAAGAAGGGAATGTATGAGAGTATCTAGTTTGTCAACTCCCATATGGATTTCTTATTTCAAAATATTATTGAGAAACAAGAACATGTACTTGAAGACAATATTGATTATAAACAAAAAACAATAGTGTTCACTGTGTTACTTAACATCAAGACATCAAATGCATTGCAACAAAATAAATGAATTCAAGTAAGAAAAAAAATAAAATAAGATACGAAAGAGGATCTGACCATCAACATGCCTTTGCCATTTAGTATCAATATGGAATATAATCTTGTCTTACAGTGGATTTTTACAAAAAAGGCCCTTGAATTCCCAACTAATCGACCCTCATACAATCTTTTCCGTGTTTATTTAAAGTACACTGAGCATTCCTGTAGATCCTATTTTCTAGTTTACGGTTTTGTAATAGGATAATGTCAATGCCTATTTCCTAGGAAAATTAGCTCAAATGAGCACCTATAATGCCTATATATTAGAGGGATCAACAACCAATCCAAATATACATTAGAAAATATCTTTACAAAATTGGAAAATCCCACAAAAAATGGAACCCTATCTTGCTGGGTTGTTCCATCTAAGATATCAAAAAGTTTCATTTGAACCTAAGCATTATGAATCAAACTGTTCATCTTTACTTTCTGAGCAATAACATTGAAAAATAAAAACTGAAGCAAAGTCTTCTTGAATCATCATGGTATGATGACTGCACTAGCCCTGGTGTCTCTCTATTTAAGCTTGGTTGTTAACACAACATTATGCCAATATAACCTTATATTGGATTATCTTACCTCTTTAAGCCATCATTTCTGTTCTTTTCTTTTCCTTTTTAAATCCTGTATCTTTTCTTGTTGTTTATCATTCCATTGCTCAAAAAAATATTTTTATTTCTTCAATTTCTTAATCATACTCTCCAACTCTTTTACTCTATCTTTTTCCTTCCTTGCTTTCACTTTAAATTCTGGATATTCCTCTAGAGGGGCATGTAAATTCAGATCTATAAAAGCTTGAGTTTTTCTTAATTTAATCACATATTTAGAAGATAACCCAGAACTAAGGTCTTCATCTTCAGTGTCGTCATAATATTTGGTTTCTGTAAGGTCTTGCATCTGGTCTGGTTATGGAAAAAGATCATTTATGTAATCATAAACTACACTTGTGCCCTTAAACAAAGAGTCAGATATTGAAGTTGATTTTGTAGTTGCTCTCGTCACAGGTCTTTTGGAGTACTGTGCAATCTTCTTTCCCTTTTATTGTTTCTTCTTCAAGTCCTCAGATTCCTTCTCTATTGTGTGTAAAGAAGACGCCACTACATTTTTTTTGATCTCCTTCTTAGAATCCTCTGAATTATATTCTATAATTATAAGATTCTCATTCTTGATGGAAGGATGAAACATTGCTTTTGAATTCAGTCTAAATTTATTGGCAGCTCTGGTGGAATACCTTATAGGGAATTTAGATACAGGTGTTTTCTTTTTAATCTATTTTTTACCCTTTTTAATATTCTTACTTGTAGATTGTTGTTTCTATTTGACTGGAGTCCGAACTAGACTTGTGGTGTAATATTCATATTCATCAAAATCCCTCTTTATATCTGGATCAGGATAGATGTTAGTGTCTTCATCCTTTTTAGGCTTCTTACCTCGACTAGTAGTGTCTTTCTCATGATCTTTACCTACAGGTAAATCACTAATATCTTGTTGGGTTTGTAATTTTCTCTTTCCAGCCCGAGTTACCCTAGCTGCAGGTGAATATTCTTTCATTAAAACTTTGGTGGCTTGAGAGGTCCGTTTCTCTTTTACAAGTTTCTTCCCCTTGACATTTTTGGATTTATTTGACTATAGATTCAGTTTTAAGGATTGGATTAACCAGTCCCAAGATCTATTGGCTTCATTTAAGGAGATGACTACTAATGCTCTAATCAAACATTGATGAAAA